>CANTUW010000085.1:0-42326 GCA_947686815.1 Podarcis lilfordi | reverse complement strand
TAGGGCTTTAAAGATTAAAAACAGCACTTTAAATTGGGCTCAGAAATGCGGTGGCAAGCAAGGGCACAGTAATGGCTGCAAAAGCCCCCACCTCCCCACAAAAAACTAACGTGGGAGCCTTGACTTGGGCCTGGAAATGAACTGGCAACAAGTTCTGGAAGCATGTCAGCTTGGCTAGTGAAACAATGACCCTGGCTTGCTCTGGTGCATATCTGGAGTGATATACAGAAATCAGCAGGTGTAGGCAAACATTGCCCCCTGTTCATTTTACCACTATACCCCTTTCTTATCAGTGTTACATTCTTCTTCCTTTTTTACAGAGCCATGTTGCATAATTGTTGGTTAACTTTCAAACATTTCCGATTCAATTTTTTTTTTATTCTCTGGTAAACTCCTATTGGGCAAGTGGCTTGAAGTTCATTTCTTCTTTTCCCCGTGCCCTGCCCCTTTTAAGCTTTGGGCAGCAGGAGCTTGAAGGACAGACTCGCCTCTTCGAAAAGTTGCACGCATAACTCAAGACCGGATTGAACTTGGGTAAGTTGTGTTTTTGTATATTCTGTTGGTGCAACCCAGTCCAGATGAGCAGCATACAATAATTCATTCATTTGCATTTGGGGTTCTGGTTCCTCTAAGCAGCTGATTTGCACCCAGAGGAATCTGAAATGAGATCCTTCACAAATAAGGAAGCATAGCCCTTGAGGAAATGGGTGTCTGTTCCCCATCTCGTTGGTAGGCAGAGGTGAAGGGCAATGACACCAGGCTTCTAACTAAGCATTCTGTTGCTTTCTCTCAATGGCTATTTTTTCAATAAAGCTCATTCTATCAAAATCAAAATGTCCCTACATTCTGTGCCTACATTCTGCCTATGAAGAGCTCAGAAGCTCTTTACGAGTGAAAGCAGGAAATCAGAGATACTTGTTCTTTTCAGAGTGAATTAGGCAAATCTTTAATGAACTCCTGCATAACAAAACACTTTTTTTTCACAAGAACTGGAATATACAAAATTATGAACGTAATAGACACTGTCTGTGACCAGATATTCTTTTTTGCTTTGTTTTTTGTTTTTGTAAAACACAGCTTGGGTTGGTGGGTGGTTTTCATCAGGAAACTGGCTCATGTTTCTGTTGGGAGTAAAGCAACAAGGCTTGCAATATGCTACCTAAACCAATTGGGAGTGATGGATAGAGAGGCAACCCATTCTTCCCTCTCTTTTGGTAACTGCTGGTTGGTAAAGTACCTTACAGTGGTACCTTGAGTTACATATGCTTCAGATTACATACGCTTCAGGTTACAGACTCTGCTAATCCAGAAATTGTACCTCGGGTTAAGAACCTTGCTTCAGGATGAGAATAGAAATCGTGCTCCGGCGGCACGGCAGCAGCAGGAGGCCCCATTAGCCAAAGTGGTGCTTCAGGTTAATAACAGTTTCAGGTTAAGAATGGGATGCAGCTGTTTGTCTCAGGTCTCGCCAACACTTCCAATTGTGCCATGCTTAGAAAGCAGAGGTCCGAGTGGTTTTCCACTTGACCCGCTCCTTTCCAAGGGCATAGTTCGTTATTTAGTAATACCTCACAATTCATGGAAATCAAAGTGTGGCTAAGCCCTCAGTCTCCTTAACGCCCTGGCTGTGGAGCTGAATGAAGGCTGCTCTGTGAACACAGCTGGTGCCAGCACTTGTCATTCTTGGGCAGCTCTTAAGAACCCCAGATTCCCATAATTAGCAGGGTTATCTGAAGATTTGTAAGATGAAATTGCTACCTATTCAGGTTGAGTAATATAATATTTTAGGTAATGCTGTAACAAGGATAGGAAACAAAGCGAAGTGTAAAGATGTAAAGTTTAATTTTGGAAACCATCAGATTGGATGGAGGGAAGTCATTAGGTTCAGTTGAGCCAAAGAGATAAAATAAGACGGTACAATGTTACGTAATATGATTATATGTAAAACCAATAAATTCATATATATATATATATATATATGTGTGTGTGTGTGAGAGAGAGAGAGAGAGAGATAGATAGAGAGAGAGAATTTGGAATGCCTAATTCCTGCCCTGAGGTCCCCCTTGCTTAAATATAGTTTGCCATTTATCTATGTAAATAAAGTCAATTGGGGCAGGACCTCCCATTCATGCCAATGATATTTAACTTTGATTCAATACAGGCTTCCCACAAATGCTCCATATTCTATCACCACATTTCCTATAAGGAAATGTCCAATACAGTGGTACCTCAAGTTAAGTACTTAATTCGTTCCGGAGGTTCGTTCTTAACCTGAAACTGTTCTTAACCTGAAGCACCACTTTAGCTAATGGGGCCTCCCGCTGCCGCCACGCCACCAAAGCAAGATTTCTGTTCTCATCCTGAAGCAAAGTTCTTAACCTGAGGTAATATTTCTGGGTTAGCGGAGTCTGTAACCTGAAGAGTATGTAACCTGAAGCGTATGTAACCCGAGGTACCACTGTATAGGTTTATTTCCTGTAAGGTGTATAAGATGCCTTAAGAAATAGGCATCTCTTTAATGTTTTCCTCCTTTCTTCCTCTTCTTTTTCCTTCCAGAAGATTCTTAGACACCACCATGTTGGTTTCTAGCTGCCTGCTGGTTCGTCTGGCCATCCTTCTCAGCGTCGTCCTGGTGCAGTCCTGCGAAGGGCAGTCTTGGGCCGCTTTTCAAAACAAGCACATTGATTATCCCCGGACCCAAGCCTCCAACCCCAGTGCCTACTGCAACCTCATGATGGTGAAGAGGAATCTGAATCCAATTACATGCAAACCAAGGAATACTTTCATCAACTATGACAATGAGTCTGTCCTACAGGTCTGCGGCAGTGGTGGGACGTGTTGGCAATATAATTTATATGACAGTAACGAGTACTTCCCCATGATTGACTGCAGCTACACCGATGGTAAACCTCCTAAGGACTGCAAATACAAAGGCACAGAGACCTGCAAACGCGTTCGTGTGGCCTGCGAAGAAAAGAAGCCCGTTCACCTGGAGAAGCTGCTGTGATAGGCAGAAAACCACACAAGCCACGCTCTGCCCATTGAAGCCAGAATGCTCATTTGGCCATTTCTCCCTGCAATGCAACCACATCATTGAATTTCCCCAGTTTAACAGTCATTTGCCCTTTTCAGGGGACCCTGAGAGCTGTGGCTCTAAGGGCAATGACACCAGGCTTCTAACTACACATTCTGTTGCTTTCTCTCAATGGCTATTCTCTCAATAAAGCTTATTCTATCAAAAGCAAAATGTGTGTCCCTGTGCCTACATTCTGCCTATGAAGAGCTCAGAAGCTCTTTATGAGTGAAAGCAGGAAATCAGAGAAACTAGTTCTTTTCAGAGTGAATTAGGCAAATCTTTAACGAACTCCTGCATAACAAAACACTTTTTTTTCACAAGAACCGGAATATTCAAAATTATGAACATAATAGACACTGTCTGTGACCAGATATTCTTTTTTTTCTTTTTCTTTTTTTTGTAAAACACAGCTTGGGTTGCGGGGTGGTGGGTTCTTTTCATCAGGAAAGTTGCTCATGTTTCTGTTGAGAGTAAAGCGAGAAGGCTTGCAATATGCTACCTAAACCAACTGGGAGTGATGGATAGAAAGGCAACCCATTTCCCCCTCTCTTTTGGTAACTGCTGGTTGGTAAAGTACCTTACAGTGGTACCTTGAGTTACATATGCTTCAGATTGCATATGCTTCAGGTTACAGACTCCGCTAACCCAGAAATAGTAGAATCATAGAATCATAGAATCATAGAATCATAGAGTTGGAAGAGACCACAAGGGCCATCGAGTCCAACCCCCTGCCAAGCAGGAAACACCATCAGAGCACTCCTGACACATGGTTGTCAAGCCTCTGCTTAAAGACCTCCAAAGAAGGAGACTCCACCACACTCCTTGGCAGCAAATTCCACTGTCGAACAGCTCTTACTGTCAGGAAGTTCTTCCTAATGTTTAGGTGGAATCTTCTTTCTTGTAGTTTGGATCCATTGCTCCGTGTCCGCTTCTCTGGAGCAGCAGAAAACAACCTTTCTCCCTCCTCTATGTGACATCCTTTTATATATTTGAACATGGCTATCATATCACCCCTTAACCTCCTCTTCTCCAGGCTAAACATGCCCAGCTCCCTTAGCCGTTCCTCATAAAGCATTGTTTCCAGGCCTTTGACCATTTTGGTTGCCCTCCTCTGGACACGTTCCAGTTTGTCAATGTCCTTCTTGAACTGTGGTGCCCAGAACTGGACACAGTACTCCAGGTGAGGTCTGACCAGAGCAGAATACAGTGGCACTATTACTTCCCTTGATCTAGATGCTATACTCCTATTGATGCAGCCCAGAATTGCATTGGCTTTTTAGCTGCCGCGTCACACTGTTGGCTCATGTCAAGTTTGTGGTCAACCAAGACTCCTAGATCCTTTTCACATGTACTGCTCTCAAGCCAGGTGTCCCCCATCTTGTATTTGTGCCTCTCATTTTTTTTGCCCAAGTGCAATACTTTACATTTCTCCCTGTTAAAATTCATCTTGTTTGTTTTGGCCCAGTTCTCTAATCTGTCAAGGTCGTTTTGAAGTGTGATCCTGTCCTCTGGGGTGTTAGCCACCCTCCCAATTTGGTGTCATCTGCAAATTTGATCAGGATGCCCTTGAGTCCATCATCCAAGTCGTTGATAAAGATGTTGAATAAGACCGGGCCCAAGACAGAACCCTGTGGCACCCCACTAGTCACTCTTCTCCAGGATGAAGAGGAACCATTGATGAGCACCTTTTGGGTTCGGTCAGTCAGCCAGTTACAAATCCACTGAGTGGTAGCATAGTCAAGACCTCATTTTACCAGCTTCTTTACAAGAATATCATGAGGCACCTTGTCAAATGCCTTGCTGAAATCAAGGTAGGCTACATCCACTGCGTTCCCTTCATCTACCAGGCTTGCAATTCTGTCAAAAAACGAGATCAGGTTAGTCTGACATGACTTATTTTTCAGAAATCCATGCTGACTATTGGTGATCACAGCATTCCTTTCTAGGTGCTCACAGACTGTTTGCTTAATGATCTGCTCCAGAATCTTCCCTGGTATTGATGTCAGACTGACTGGGCGGTAATTATTTGGGTCCTCTCTTTTCCCCTTTTTGAAAATAGGGACAACATTTGCCCTCCTCCAGTCTGCCGGGACTTCGCCTGTTCTCCAGGAATTCTCAAAGATGACTGCCAGTGGTTCTGAGATCACATCTGCCAGTTCTTTTAATACTCTTGGATGCAGTTCATCTGGCCCTTGAGACTTGAATACATCTAAACTAGCCAAGTATTCTTGTACTATCTCCTTAGTTATTCTGGGCTGTGTTTCCTCTGCTGAATCATTTGCTCCAAATTCTTCCAGGTCGGGCATTGTTTTCTTTATCGGAGAAGACTGAGGCAAAGAAGGCATTGAGGAGTTCAGCTCTTTCTGTGTCCCCTGTTTGCATTTCACCATCTTCTCCTCTGAGTGACCCCACTGTTTCTTTGTTCTTCCTTTTGCTACGGACATACCCATAAAAGCCTTTTTGTTGCTTTTAACCTCTCTAGCAAGCCTGAGTTCATTCTGTGCTTTAGCTTTTCTGACTTTGTGTCTACACGTGCTGGCTATTTGTTTGAATTCCTCTTTGGTGGTTTCCCCCCTTTTCCATTTTTTGTACACATCCTTTTTAATCTTAACTCAGTTAAAAGTTCTTTAGATAGCCACCCTGGCTTCTTTAGGCACCTTCCATGTTTCTGTCTCATTGGTATTGCCTGACGTTGTGCTTTTAGTATCTCCCTCTTAACAAACTCCCAGCCATCATGAACTCCCTTTCCTTTTAGTATTACTGTCCATGGGATCTCACCCAGCACTTCCCTAAGTTTTATGAAGTCAGCTTTCTTAAAGTCAAGAAATTGAGTCCTAGTATGCTTGGCTGCTCCTTTCCGCTGTATAGTAAACTTCAGAAGAGCATGATCACTCGCGCCTAATGATCCTTCCACTTCTACCCCACTAACCAGGTCATCAACATTGGTTAGGACCAGATCGAAAATGGCTGTTCCTCTTGTTGCTTCTCCCACTTTCTGGACAATGAAGTTGTCTGCAAGGCCAGTGAGGAATCTGTTTGACCTTATGCTCTTGGCTGAGTTTGACATCCAACAAATATCCGGGTAATTGAAGTCCCCCATTACTACTATCTCCCTTCCTTTTGCATGCTTGGCCATCTGTTCCAGGAAGGCATCATCTATGTCCTCTGTTTGGCTTGGGGATCTATAGTAAACTCCCACAATGAGGTCACTGTTATTCTTCTCTCCCTTAATTTTGACCCAAATGCTCTCACTTTGGCTTTGAGGTTCTAAATCTTGGATCTCTTCACAGGTATACACATCCCTGACATATAACGCCACTCCTCCTCCTTTCTTGTCTGGTCTGTTTCTCTGAAATAGATTGTATCCCCCATTATTACATTCCAATCGTGGGACTTATCCCACCAGGTTTCAGTGATGCCTATTATGTCATATTTAGTTTGCTGTACCAAGAGCTCAAGCTCATCTTGTTTATTTCCCATGCTTTGCGCATTAGTGTACAGACATTGAAGTCCATTAATCATTCCCCCGTGACTCTTATTTAAGGATTTTTTCCTCCCACCACTACGTCTGTGTGTTGTTTGCTCCATTTGGTCTATGACATTTGGATGATCATCTTCATCAATTGATAGACTCCTACCTTCAGGAGCACTGTCTCCCTCCCCCACATTAGTCAGTTTAAAGCCCTCCTGATGAGGTTTCTGAGATTTTTGGCAAAAACATTTCTCCCAACCGTTGTGAGGTGCAGCCCATCACTTGCCAGAAGTCCATCTTCAAGAAACTGCAGTCCGTGATCTAAGAATCCAAACCGTTCCTGTTTACACCATTTGCGAAGCCAGCTGTTCACTTCCACTATTTTCCCCTCTCTCCCTGGGCCACGTCGTTCAACTGGGAGGACAGATGAGATGACAATTTGTGCATTTAATTGCTTCAATTTCCTGCCCAGAGCCTCGTAGTCTCTTTTGATCTTCTGGAGGCTATTGCTTGCAGTGTCATTGGTTCCCACATGAACCAAGAGGAAGGGGTATTTGTCAGTGGGTTTTATGATTCCTTGCAGTCGTTCAGTTACATCTTGGATCTTAGCCCCGGGGAGACAGCACACTTCCCGAGACATCTTGTCAGGCCCACAGATCACTGCTTCTGTTCCCCTCAGTACGGAATCCCCTATCACCACTACACGCCTCCTCTTAGGTTTGGTCGGGGTTCTTACGTGAGCTGTCCGCTCCAAGGTCGCCTGCACATTCCCTGAGGACTGACTTTGCTGCTCGTCTTCATATACCTGATCGACTGTAATGAGGGAGAGATCCTCAAATGGAGTCTGCTCTTCGTCTTCCATGCTAGGGGAGAGGACCTCAAAGCGATTGTGTATTTCTAAACAATCAGAGCGAACCCTGGGCCTCCTACTTCTTTGAGTCACGTTTCTCCATATATCTGGCTCCTGTGTTGGTGAACTAGCGTCCTCCTCAGGGGAGTCCCCTGTCTCCTCCTTGGTGGAGACAGTGTGCTCTGTTGCTTCCAAGAAGAGCTCCAGCTCTCTAATTCTTTGGAGCGTAGCTACACGTTCCTCCAGTTGCTGGACTTTGTCTTTTAAGAGGGCAATCAACATGCAATTGCTGCAGGTAAAGCTGCCTGCAACCTTTGGCAAGATGGCAAACATTGCGCAGGAACCGCAGGTGACTGCAGCTGTTCCCTCCCCCTCCATCTTGAGAATGTGTCGTTGGGGGTGGCTACAGCGGTCCTCCATCATAAAAAGCGTGAAGACAGGAAAAATAACTCCCCCCACAATAAACCTAGGTCTCCCCCAACAAACGTTTGAGACTAGCTCCCCTAAATCTAAAAGATGGATGAAACTGCGCGCGCCGCTAGGCGCGCTAGAAACCCTGCCCCCTCTGACCTTTGCACAGGGAGAGCAGCCAATCAGCCACAAAGAAACACACACACACAAGAAAACCCTTTTTGCTCCTTCTTCAACTGCTGCCCTGCAAGCTCTGATAAGCTCCTCCCACAGCTAATCACCTGCCTCAACAGAAACCCTGCCCCTTCTGACCTTTGCACAGGGAGAGCAGCCAATCAGCCACAAAGAAACACACACACACAAGAAAACCCTTTTTGCTCCTTCTTCAACTGCTGCCCTGCAAGCTCTGATAAGCTCCTCCCACAGCTAATCACCTGCCTCAACAGAAACCCTGCCCCCTCTGACCTTTGCACAGGGAGAGCAGCCAATCAGCCACAAAGAAACACACACACACAAGAAAACCCTAGTACCTCGGGTTAAGAACTTTTCTTCAGGATGAGAACAGAAATCGTGTTCCGGCGATTTCTTTTCAAGAAAAATAGCCCTGGGAAGGAGAATCGCACTTGTAAGATGGAATTTCCATCTAGCTGTCCTGATAAATAGAAATGAAGAGGTAGTATTGCATATTATACTATTATACCCAGAACAACAAAAATCGGTAGTATAGCCACTCCATCCCTACCTATGAGTTTTACCCAGGTAACTGTGCATACATGTCACACACCAAAATAAGTCAGATACTATTTTGCAAAATGGGTCTGAAGATTTTGTGGATATATGCTTGTTACCTTGATAATGATACTAATTTTAACATATTCAGGTATAAACTGAGTATAAACGACAAGCGAATAAGGTGATATTTGAAAGGTCAAGCTCTGCAAAGTTGCCAAAGAGGAGAAGCAAGTCCCAGTGACTGATGGCCATCTCAAAGAACCAGGACTTTGTTTTAAGAAACAATATTCCTTGGAAGGAGAAATGCCACGTTGCAGGACCACGTTGTGTCCTTTTGCCTAGAGACACTGAGACAAGGCCAGAGATGATTATCTTTAATTTGTGTAGCCGGAGGAGGGGTTCATAATTCAATAGATACAATACAATGCACAGTACCAGTCTGCTTGTCACAGAGAAGATGGAATGCAGCTGTTTATATCAGGTCTCATCCAATCATATTTAACTTTGTTTCCATAGAGGCTTCCCACAAATGCTCCAAATTCTGCCACTACATTTCCTATAAGGTGTATAAGGGTTCTTGTCCCCCTCCCCCACTTAAGAAATAGGCATCTCTTTAACTTCTCCCCTTTTCCTCCCTTTTCCTTTCCCTCCCAGTAGATTCTTAGACCCCACCATGCTGGTCTCTAGCTGCCTGCTGGTTTGTCTGGCCATCCTTACTGGGGTCCTACTGGTGCACACCTGTGAAGGGCAGTCTTGGAATGCTTTTCCAAACAAGCACATTGATCCCACTTAATATTTTCTGCAGACATCAAGGGTCCCCCTGAGCAGAACGAAAATTGCCAGCCCAGATGATTCTGAATGGCTGGAATGTGCCCTTAAGCTCTGATCATGTCTGCTGCTTCTCTGGAAGGAAGATAGGGTGTTTGTATGAATGGATGAATCCCGAGCCGGAATTAAGATTGCCAGAAGAAATATCAACATCCTTTGATTGCAGAAAGTGAGGAGGAATTAAAGAACCTCTTAATAAGGGTGAAAGATGAGAGCACAAAATATGGTCTGAAGCTCAGCATAAAAAAAAACTAAGATCATGGCCACTGGTCCCATCACCTCCTGGCAAATAGAAGGGGAAGAAATGGAGGCAGTGAGAGATTTTACTTTCTTGGGCTCCATGATCACTGCATATGGTGACAGCAGTCACGAAATTAAAAGACGCCACCTTATTGAGAGAAAAGCAATGACAAACCTAGACAGCATCTTAAAAAGCAGAGACATCACCTTGCCAACAAAGGTCCGTATAGTTAAAGCTATGGTTTTCCCAGTAGTGATGTATGGAAGTGAGAGCTGGACCATAAAGAAGGCTGATCGCTGAAGAATTGATGCTTTTGTCCCATGGACTGCCAGAAGATCAAACCTATCCATTCTGAAGGAAATCAGCCCTGAGTGCTCACTGGAAGGACAGATCCTGAAGCTGAGGCTTCAATACTTTGGCCACCTCATGAGAAGAGAAGAGTCCCTAGAAAAGACCCTGATGTTGGGAAAGATGGAGGGCACAAGGAGAAGGGGACGACAGAGGACAAGATGGTTGGACAGTGTTCTCGAAGCTACAAACATGAGTCTGACCAAACTGCGGGAGGCAGTGGAAGACAGGAGTGCCTGGCGTGCTCTGGTCCATGGGGTCACGAAGAGTCGGACACGACTAAACGACTAAACAACAACAACGAGTGTGTAGAAAATAACCTACAACACAAAGATAAGATTTTTATTTCTTGCTATGCCCACTGCTGGCAAGGAGCCCCTGGAAGCTTGAACAGAAGGAACGGTGGCCCCCTAGGCTGATAAAACACCCCCCCACACTCCTGGTTTAAAATGTACATACCCCCCACTTCCAATCTTGACTTTATTGTCTCTGATGCGGCATGCAAAAATAAAAATAAAAATGTCAGTCCATTTGTTTTCATAAATAGAGAAATTGGTTTTAAAAACCTGGTTTTGTGAATGAAATGAACCAAGCACAGCACTTATTTGTGGAAATGCAACTTTTCATATTTGTATACTGATCAACATTCTTGATGATTCCCCAACCAACAAAGAATTCAATCCTTGCTTTCTGCTGCCACCTAGTGACAAAGAAACGTTAGAGGCACCCTGTTCATTTTCTTGCTTTCTACGGCTTCTTCATCTCTGTGCGAGAGCAAGCATTGTTGCCATACCAGGATGGCTTCAGGGAGACATTACCAAACTCTCATCTTGCTTATCTTACTGAGATACCAGAACTTTAAAGTAAAGATTACTTTAAAACTGGAAACTGGGGCTTTCTCCTTCTCCATGCCTCTTACCCAGCTCAAAATTCATTTTCTTCCACCCACAATCCAAATTTAATCCCACCGCTTTTCTCTGTCTCTCCCCATGCCTACAAAGGACAGTAGTTCAGTGGCAGAGCATGTGTCTTCCATGCAGAAGGTTCTGGGTTCAATTCCTGGCATTTCCAGTTAGGACTGGGAAAACAACACATCAGTGGAAATGTTGCTGTCTGTTGCATTTGTGTTCTTTTGGCTAAAGGCAGAACAGAAAAACACAATGGTCCCCAGTAGGGGTTCCCAAATGGTGGTCCTTGATTGGTGAGCTTCATTCAGGTGGTCTGCAAATGTAGGCACCATCATTTGAGCAAAGGGTAATAATGGCCCTTTAAAACCTCCCAGCAACAACGACAATAAAAACCTTCCAAGGCTCTGTTGCTTCAGGTTTATCATTTGGCAGGCTTAACTGACATTGCTGTTATCTACTCCCCAAGACCTATATGCCCAATTTCCAAAGAAATTCACACCTGAAAAACAACTGCAAAGGGTTTTGAGTACAAGCACTTCTTAAAAAATACTTAAAACATGAACATAATGTTGCTGTGTAGGCATTGGCAGCCCATATAATGGTCTAAATGAGGGCAGAAACCAAGACTACTACAACGATGACTATACAACTACTAATTTTGTTTATACCCTGCCCATCTTGCTGGGTTTCCTGGCACACCTTCCAGGACATTCCTTGGGAACATTATCCAGCACTAAGGGCCCAGGAATGGTATAAAAGCAAGTGACTGGGAGTGCTGGAAATTTGAGGTGGCCAAGCGACCAGCCCAGCCCAGTCCAAGCTAAAACCAGGGGTTGTTCACCTCTCAAGGCCTCTTAAAGGGGTTGCCCTTTAGCTGTCTACCCAGCAGTTTCCACCAAGTTCTGACAAAGAACAAGAGTTATCTAGTAAAACTCCTGCTACTCACTGAAAGAATAGCAAAACAAATTTCAGCCTAGAGGCAACTGTTGTTGGGAGTTAAATTCCTTTCTGGCTCTGATAACCGGTGGCGACTACAAGCCCCAGAGAGAGCCTCTAAACTGAGGAAGGGAGGGAGAAATGGGTAAGTCTCCTCTACATGAGGAAAAGGAGGAAGGAGGCTGGGCAAGGCAGCAGCTGGTCCTTTTAAAGGTAGCTGGGATGGGCAGCAAACACTCTTGTGGTAGAAAGGGCATTGGGTAGCGTAGATGGATAAAGCGAACTCCCTTAATATGCTTTGTAAGGAGAAGAGCCCCCAGCCCTAGCTTGGGTGGACTTGACTGTCCGGTCACCATCTCAAGTTTCTAGCAGTCTCAGTTGCTTGGTTTTGTTGAAAAACGAAATTGCCACCAGATGAACAGCTTCTAAAGCTGTGTTCAAACCCCCAATCATGAGCAAACAGCCGACACTCTTAGTGAAGGGCATATTATCACACACAGGTATCCCAGGAATTCCATGACCCATGAACATAGCTTTAAACTAAGGTTTCCAGATGTTCCCGTTTCTCAGGGACAGTCCCCGGATTTACAAATCAGTCCCCTGACAAAATCCATATATTTAGTAGGAAGTTGAAAAGTGTCCCAGGATTCATTGAAAAAAAAATCTGGTAATCTGATTTTAAACTTAACAGTCACAGTTACTGCCATCTTCCAAGGCAGGCTCGATGTTTCTCAATATTGAAAAACATCAACCACAAGAAGAAAAGGGGGAGAGCCATGTTCAAGTGCATCTACACCCAACATATTCCATGGTAATTCAGGAACCACCTGTGGTTTATGTGGTTCCCTTTGATTACTCAAAGCAAGCCTAGCACAAGCGCAACAACTTCCACCCACCTTCTAGTTATCACTGGATATGCCAGCTTGCATATCAATCCTCTTGCTCTAGCTTTAGTTATCTGAATGTCCTGAAGAGTCATAAGTTGCAAGAGGATACTCTGTCTTTGAGACACTCTGTCTCCCAAATAAAAGTTTACATTGCCCTCATGACAATGATTAAGTGATAGAAAATGTAAAGGGGGAGAGCACAGATGATCACCTCTGGACACAGTCTTGTTGGAGTCAGGGAGGTCCTAGGAGACTGGACTGAGGAGGAATGGTGGAGACCGCTCCCCCCTTCTTCTGCCCTTCCAAGAGGAGACAGCATAGATTTAGAACAGTGGTTTGCAGAAGGTAATAATTCGGAGGCTGCAGAAGGGAGAAGCTGGGAGATACTGGATGACAAGCATGAGGAGGAAAAAGAACTAGGGGAGAGACAGCTGACAGACTCAGTGTCTTTAGGAAGCATTCCTGAACTCCCCTCTCAGGTCCCGGTGGGCATTGAGAGTAGGAGAACAGAAAGCTCAGAGGCAGAACACACAGATTAGCTGATGTAGGAATGATGTATAATAGGAGAGACGGAGGGGTGGGACTTATTTGGAGCAACACCATTATCTGAGAGGCGACATCCTATGTCTCTGTGAATATTGAATAAATTATCTTGGTAAGAACACCTTGTTTTCCCATTTCTGGCAGCCAGCCATGAGGGAGGGGGGATCGGATTCCCTGAAACCTGACAGGTAGACATAGTAGACTTGGTCTCTCTGATTTCCCCTCTGATCTTGGGTTGCATTCAGGATATACATATTATAGAGAAAAATACCCCATTGAGGGACAACCTAGGGCTTTCCCTTTGCTGGGTTTGCTACTGTGTAATGGGTGAAATGGCCTTACAAGATTGCCAGCATGCACTGTTTTGTCCTTTTGCCTAGAGACAGAGACACCGAGACAAGGCCAGACATGAGCATCTTTAATTTGTGTAGCCGGAAGAGGGGCTCATAATTCAAAAGATATACAATGCACAGTATCAGTCTGCTTGCCACATGGTATGAGACTATGTGTAAGAACCTCAGAGACAGATCCATTTGAGGTTGAAGACCTTTGCATAGCAGCCCAAAAATCAGTCTAACAACCCTCTGTGCTATTAGACTGGGAATCTATTTGGGCAGCCCGAACACAAGGAGATTAATTCGTTAGTTTTACTGATCAAAAAGCCAGTGCTTTTATCCTGTTTTCTCATGTGCTCATGCATCTGTAATCTGCCATGTCCAGCTCAATTTTATTCACACCAGTAGTGCTCTGCAAGCAGTTTTTCTAAAAGAAAGTCTTCTAGTGGAGCTTCATCTATGCCCACTGAGCAAACTGTTGAACAGTCGATCTGGTGTGTCTGTCTGTGTGTGTCTGTCTCTGTGTGTGATGCTCTGCAAATATCTTTCTTTTGTGAAAGGCACTTGTGGAGCAACTTGCATGGCCTCAGGTGGTGCATAGCCCTAAACAGACTTCCAGACTTGCAAGTGGATTCCAGGCTTGCAAACATATCTTTTTTCCCCTCGAAGGAAATAGCACAAAAATAAATGTTAAACTTGTGGTTTATTCCACTAGATTTCCAGAAGCATGCAAATGCTTGAATGTAACGTACAAGCTTGCGTGCTCAGTCTCTAAAGGTCTCTGAGGCTTGAGTCACAGTTTTGATGCTGTTCCAAGAACCGGAGTTCGCCTGGCCACCGGCCGGTGGGCTAGAGCCAGCTGGGGGCCTGCCAATTGCCCCCATCTCCCCGGAGGTATCTCAACAGTCACATGCTGTGGGGACCTCCTGTAATTTTCCCTATCCTCACTTTATGGCTTCCACAATTCTGGTCATAGTATAAACCGTGCTGAGGAGCTCTGAGAAAATGAGTGTGCTTTAGGATGGGATTTGTAGCTACTTTGAGGTATGAATGCTCTGTGTGTTGTGAGCAGCGGTGATGGTAGAAGAAGTGTCCCCAAGGCAGGGCCAGCCCAAGGCATACTGGCAACTGAAGCAAATGAGAAAATTGCACCCCCAAGAATCATAGTTAAGAAGTCTAAAAGACAATGGGCCTCCTTTACATGGTAGGGGATGCTGTTCTTTCCTGCTTCACCTGCCTGCCCAAGAACTACACACCTTGCAAAGGAGGAACCAATCCTCTACAGCCTTTCTTGTCAGCTATGCTGAAAGTCAGGCTTATCCTAACTAACAGCAACATGCCAATGTTCCTGACTCCAGTACCTAGTAAATGGCTTCAGGAAGGGATTGAGCACTTGGGTTTGTGGAAGAGGTAAAGGCAGAGCCAGGATAAGCTTCTCTCCTCCTGTGACTTCAGCTCCTGCCACCCCATGCAATTCCAGCTCACATGACACCCCTGTCACTCACCCCCAGGTCCCCACTTGTGGGCAGCTGGCACTCACCCAGAAAAGGCCTTCCAGTGCCAATGCCCTCATCATCATTCTCTTCGCCATTCCCTCAGGGCACATACACAATGCACCCATGTAACAGGGGCAGGTCTCTCCTATCATCTATGATGTCCTTGCATTATAGGAGGGAATGTGGATGCAAGCAGGGCAGGCTGGTGGAGACGGAGGAGACAGTCAACAAGAGCAGGAGGCCAATCTGCTACCCATCCCAGCTTGCCGTCTGAGGCAAGAACTTCACCTTGCCTCATGGGTGGGGTGGCCGTGCTTGTAAGAACAGCAATGCAATAAGGAAAATATGCATGGAAGAGAATTTATTAAGATGATGCTCTGCTGCAGGTCCAAGAAAATTTCAAAGGAAGAGGGAAATTGAAGAGGCATCTCTATAGCAATGGCTATTTTGAAAGTGATGAGAGAGAGCAGAAATACATATAATGTCAAGGCAGCTTCCCAGCCAACACAGTGGAGAAGGGAAGTCTCCTTTAGAGTTATTGCTTGCAGATGAAGGCGTACGTGTTGTTGCATTTTACATCATTCCACGTCTTAAAACCTGAAATTCAAAACAAAAATTATAATTCAAGAAATAAGGAAAGTTACTTCTTATTGCCTATTATTCCTTTCCCCAATGTGTAGGGGGAATAAAATGGATTCAGACTTTAATAATAGTGAGGGAACCACCAGAAGGCCCTCAGAGCTGGACCTCTGTGCCCAGGTTGAACGATGGGGGTGGAGACACTCCTTCAGGTATACTGGGCTGAGTCCATTGAGGGCTATCAAGATCAGCACCAACACTTTGAATTGTGCTCAGAAACGTAGTGGGAGCCAATGTAGGTCTTTCAGGACCGGTGTTATATGGTCTCTACAGCCACTCCCAGTCACCAGTCTAGCTGCCGCATTCTGCATTAGTTGTAGTTTCTGGCTCACCTTCAAAGGTAGCCCCACACAGAGCGCATTGCAGTAGTCCAAGATAACTAGAGCATGCACCACTCTGGCGAGACAGTCTGCAGGCAGGTAGGGTCTCAGCCTGCATACCAGATGGAGCTGGTAGGCAGCTGCCCTGAACACAGAATTGGCCTGTGCCTCCACGGACAGCTGTGAGTCTAAAATGAGTCCCAGGCTGCACATCTGGTCCTTCAGGTGCACAGTTACCCCATTCAGAACCAGAGAGTCCTCCACACCTGCCATCCCCCTGTCCCCCCAAAACAGTACTTCTGTCTTGTCAGGATTCAGCCTCAATCTGTTAGCTGCCATCCATCCTCCAACTGCCTCCAGACACTCAAAAGGACCTTCACCGCCTACACTGGTTCTGATTTGAAAGAGAGGTAGAGCTGGGCATCATCCGCATACTGATAAACACCCAGCCCAAACCCGCTGATGATCTCTCCCAGCGGCTGCATGTAGATGTTGAAAAGCATGGGGGAGAGGACAGAACCCTGAGGCACCCCACAAGTGAGAGCCCAGGGGTCTGAACACTCACCCCCCCCCAACTTTCTGAACATGGCCCAGGAGGAAGGAGCAGAACCACTATATAACAGTGCCCCCAGCTCCTAGCGCCTCTAGACAGTCCAGAAGGATGTTATGGTCGATGGTATCAAAGGCCGCTGAGAGATCCAGCAGAACTAGGAAACAGCTTTCACCTTTGTCCCTAGTCCACCAGAGATCATTGACCAGCGTGACCAAGGCAGTTTCAGTCCCATGATGAGGCCTGAATCCCAATTGGAAGGGATCCAAATGGTCCGCATCCTCCAGGCGTGCTTGGAGTTGTTCAGCAACCACCTGCTCAGTCACTTTGCCCAAGAATGGAAGATTTGAGACTGGGTGATAGTTGTCCATATTGGCCATGTCCAAAGATGTTTTTTAAAGACGCGATTTAATAACTGCCTCTTTCAGCGGTTCCGGGAAAGCTTGCTCACAGAGGGAAGCATTCACTATCCCCCGGAGCCCATCACCCTGCCCTTCCCGGCTCACTTTTATGAGCCAGGATGGGCAAGGATCGAGGAGACAGGTGGTCAGTTTCACTCATCCAAGCAGCCTGTCCACATCCTCGGAGGTAACAGATTGGAACTGATCCCATGCAACTGGAATAGACAGGACTCTAGCACTCTCCTGCCCCAGCCCTGCTCCCATGATGGTGTCTACCTCTTTCCGAATCTGAGCGGCTTTGCCTGCAAAAAAGTTGCAAAATCATTGCAGGAGATCTTGGGGTCTTTACCAGGCCCCAATGGTGAAGGTGGTTCTGTTAAGATTGTGAACCACCTGAAAGAGTCTCCTGCTGCTGTTTTCTGCAGATGCAATAGAGGCAGTGAAGAAGGACCTCTTCACCATCGCTATTGCCACTTGGTAGGCTCGACATTGAGCTCTAACCAGTTTCTGGTCCGATTTCCACCACTGGCGCTATTGCCACCTCAGTGATTGTTTCATCACCCTCAGCTCTGGATAAAACCATGAGGCTGCCAGGCTCCATGCAGTTGGAGAGAGCGCTTGGAGCCAGACAGTCGATAGCTCTGGTTAACTCTGCATTCCAGCGGGCCAGAGGGGAATCAGCTGAAAGGCCATCAACATGGGATAAAACATCCCCTACTTTGGCCACCTCATGAGAAGAGAAGACTCCCTGAAAAAGACCCTGATGTTGGGAAAGATGGAGGGCACAAGGAGAAGGGGATGACAGAGGACGAGATGGTTGGACAGTGTTCTTGAAGCTACCAGCATGAATTTGACCAAACTATGGGAGGCAGTGGAAGACAGGAGTGGGAGGCAGTGGAAGACAACAACACCACTCTCTGCAAACCATTTGAATCCATTAAGTGGGGTGGAGGCGGATCCAAATCGGTCCCACCTCCCTGCAGAGGGGAAGGGTCACGACACCAGGAAGTGATCTGACCATGGCACTTCTTTCTTTTTGCTTTCTTTTTGCTTTTTCTTAGTGTCACATCACCCACATCCATAGAGGTGAACTCCAGGTCTAAGACATGTCTGCGACTATGAGTTGGGCCAAATTCATTCAGGGACAGCCTCATGGAGACCATGCTTTCCACGAAGTGCCAAGCAGCCCATTATAAGGTTGTGTCAGCATGGATGTTAAAATCCCCTAGGACAACCAAACTAGGTGTCTCCAGGAGACCATCTGCCATGACCTGAAGCAGCTCGGCCAGGGAATCCTTGGTACAGTGGGGAGGTCGGTACACCAAAAGGAATCCTGTTGTCCAACTTCCAGAACACAGGCTTAGAAAACTGGGTCTTCCCAATAGGACACCTAGTGCAAGCTAATGAGTTCCTAAAACTCACTGCAACCTCGCCTCCCTGCCCATATGACCTGGGTTGCTGTGTGTAAGAGAAACCTGGTGGACAAGCAGCGACAAGGACAGGCCATTTGCTTCATCCAACCAAGTCTCTGTTACACATGCCAGGTCAAGTCCTCCATCCACAATCAAGTCATGGATGGCAGTGGTCTTATGAATCATTGACCTGGCATTGCACAGCAGCACCTTCAGGTCATGTGGGTCTCCCTTGTTTATTCCAGTATCCTTCCGGTCAAGACCAGACCCAGAGGCAAGGATAGTCTTCAAACAATGACTAAACCTGCCTCCTCGGTAATGACATGGTCTGGTCTTAGCGTAACTCCTCCTCCTACCCATGATCACTGAGATTGGGTGTCCCAGTGCAACCCCACCTGTGGAACCTGCCTCAGTCATTCTCTTGGCTGGGGCCCACTCCCAGGCAGCCCTGACCTTCTCTCCTTCAGAACAGAATACAAACTATACAATGAACCAATAAAACAGTAGAAGCTAACAACAACAACAACAACCAAATTACAATTATACTAAAATTAAACTAATCCCCAGCCCCAACTAAATGTTTATCCCACCCCCAACAGAGAAAAACAAAACAAAAAACCAAAATTTAAAATGCCACAGATTAAAAACCTATTTTAAAGCATTTAAAAACATTTCCCACAGTTTGTTCCAGTGAGTCTGGCCTTTTCAGGACTCACAGCAGGGCTGTGACCCAGAACTAACCAAACATATGAAGGTCACTCACTGATCCCCTGGCTTCAAAGTCTTAAATGTTTTATCATGCTATTAATATTCTTTTGGGAGACACCCAGATAGAGAATGAATGAATATTATTCTTAGTATTATTAAATGCTGTTTGAGCCTAATCATTTTGTTAAGAAACATGATAGAGTATAAGATGGCATAACCCAGATCTTACTTTGGCAACCACTGTTTTCTGAACAAAATATGTGATCACATGCAACCGAAGAATGAAGGCTGACTGCAGAAAAAGATTCTGCTTCATGGTATGATTGGAAGTTTCCCTAAAATATCAATACGTAGGACCACTTCTGGTCAGATCTCCAGAGATATTGACTTGTGAACCTTAGTACAGAGACGCACCAGGCTGAGAGTGTATCCAATCAACTAATACCCAGAGTAAACCTTTTCAAATGAATGGACCATCAGTAGCAATGACTAACCAGAGTATTTTGAGTTTGATTTTTCTGATTTTTAAAATCAGATACTACCCTTTGAAATACTTGAAACTGATGGAGTGATAGGCATTTTTTTAGTCAGTCCCTACAAATTGCTTGCTTACCTGTCTCCTTTAGCAGATGCACACAATATTCTTCATTGTTGTAGTTGTCTGGGCGATTAAAATCCCAGCCTTTGTAATTGTAGATCTCGTCATCCGACCACTTCCAATGCCATTTCTGCAGCAATATGATGGAACAGATCATACATTCATTTGATACGAGGAGGCCAATGCAAAGGTCACATGGAGAGTTGGCCAGTTATGAAGCAATTGCCAGTTATGATGGAGTTACAGTCGTACCTTGGTTCTCTAGCGGAATCCTTTCTGGAAGTCCGTTCGACTTCCAAAAACATTTGAAAACCAAGGCGTGACTTCCCATAGGCTGCAGGAGCTTCCTGCACTCAATCAGAAGCCACATCAGACCTTCGGGTTCCAAAGAACGTTTGCAAACCGAAAAACTCACTTCTAGGTTTCCGGCGTTCGGAATCGAAAACATTCGAGTCACAAGGCATTTGAGAACCAAGGTATGACTGTATTTGTAAGAAAAACTCTGGGACCTAATTTGAATAGTAGAGTGCTTGGTATCTGGTGGGTGGGGCTTGTGTGTTTTGCTCTGGAATCAGCCCCTCCCTTCAGTATCTGTGTTCCGTTAAGAATATCAGTTAAGAGGGACCAGCTGCTTCTTCTCGCTTCTTGACTCAGACTTGCCTCATGTTGTTGTATTTAGTTTCTCTTATTTTGTATTTTTGTTACAGTTTTCTTTATTATTCAAGCTTAGTTTACATTTATGTGAGCCACTTATTTTCCTCAAAGAAAAAGAAACTCTGCTGAAGAATGGTGGAACATCCTAAACTTGGGTGAGTGAGGGGATATTATTCCCAGTTTGCCAGGAGGATTGAATATGTTAATCATCTCCCCACTTCCACAGCAATATTAGAGGAGGATTCTATTAGAAAATTGTGGGAAAGTCACATATTGGAGTCATCTGGGGAGACGATTCGGGTAAGGATGGAATGGTGATGCGAAGAAGCCGTTACTCAGTGACAATGGCCTGAAATTGAGAAAGTAAAGGCAACTCACCTCAGTGGGATCATGCAGCCCAATCCAGACCCGACTTTTCTTTTTCTGGTTTGCAGAGATGTAATAGGCCACCACATCTGACTCTTTCTCATTGAGGATGGAGGCAAGATGGGTCCCACAGCCAAAGCTCAGGCACTCATTCTGAGAATAGCCAAGCAATTAATAAACTCCACCACTATTACTAACACACACACACACACACACACACACACACACAGACTCTTTCCCACAAAGCTTTCCCAGAGTGGTTCAGAACTTGTCAAATAAGTAATAACTATTATTTAAAAATCATAAAACACCAGTGGTGGAGAGTTGGAAGTTTTTCAAATGGGAACTAAAGCAGCTGAGGAAGGAAGAGAGAAAAGGGGGTGAAGAAAATGCTGTGAGTGGAGCCAGGCCCCTTTCTCCATCCTCTGGACCTGCTGGGAAACTAAAGAAACCTGCTGGACCTGCTGCACACGAGTGCAATTAAAGGTGCTTCAAGCACTCAATCTTGGTGCAAGAAAACCACCTTGAAGCTCATACACAAAAACTGGGATGAATGCAGGAAGAATGCTCATAGTCATGATTTGGCTGCACTCTTTTCAGAAGCGGGTGGCGCTGTGGGTTAAACCACAGAGCCTAGGACTTGCCAATCAGAAGGTCAGCGGTTCGAATCTCCACAACGGGGTGAGTTCCAGTTGCTTGGTCCCTGCTCTTGCCAACCTAGCAGTTCGAAAGCCCGTCAAAGTGCAAGTAGATAAATAAGGACCGCTCTGGCGGGAAGGTAAACGGCGTTTCCGTGCGCTGCTCTGGTTCGCCAGAAGCGCTTAGTCATGCTGGCCACATGACCCGGAGGCTGTCTGCAGACAAACGCCGGCTCCCTTGGCCTATAGAGCGAGATGAGCGCGCAACCCCAGAGTCGGTCACGACTGGACCTACTGGTCAGGGGTCCCTTTACCTTTATGCAGGCATGCGGAATGTTGAACTGTGTTTTAATCTGGTTTTGTAGCTTATCCTTGAATTTAACTATTATCTTAATGTTTGAAATAGTTGTTCTTAACTGTATATAGCTGGGTGATGTCAGGTTTTCAACACCATGATGTATCACCAGCCAAACATCACAATCTGGCGATACACCATAATGTTGAAACAACAATCTGTATTGGCCCCAGCCCTCAAGGCATGGGGTGAAACGGCCACAGCTCTCATTGCAAGAGATGAGGCACTTTCATCCCAACACGCTGCAGAGCTGAGGATGACACAGCTTGTTTGTGGTTCTTGGCTTGCGGGTGGGAAGGCTCCACTCCCCCCCCCCCAGCTGAGTGAGCCCTGAGGTCCCTCCTGCTCACATGCAAGCTGGAGGGACAAAGGGGCAGAGATAGCTTGTATCTTTTCACTTGTGAGATGGTACCTTCTTGCCAGGCAATCTCTCCTGACTGTTAATTAAGCTTTCTTGGCTCGTGTGGAAACAGGTTAATTGAACACAATGGGTGAGCAACTCTCTTTTGATTAGACCAAGATGCTGCCAGGTATTGTCTCCCAACAGCTCACACTGATAGCCCTCCTCACAAAAATGTCATCTGAAACCCATCACAGCACCTGATGTGACAGCTTGGTTGGTGAGAAACAGCTTCATACCTCAGCTTCAGACCAAGTTTTCTGAGAGTCAAAATATGCATAGCAGCTGCCCTGGGATTTCAGCCAATTCCTGGGACAGGATCTGGCCTTTACTGTATGGAGAGAGGAGTAAAAGAAGAAAAAGATGGGGGAGGGGGACAAAAGCTGTTAGAATGCAATTTTCAATGTGGAATCCTACTTCACCTACAAATTTGCACAGATAATTTTAAGATTAATGAATGCAGACCTAATTTAAACATTCCTGCTTCCATTGGTGACTGGTACCCCATGGCACCAATATGAAATTGGGACAGAAAGCAGGGAGGCAAACAGTAAGTGGATCCAGAGTCCATGACAGGCAGCGCCACTCCCTGACAGGTTGTCAATATGAATATGAGGAGTGGTTCAGAGCAGACTGAGGTTGGTAGGGCAGTTCCCTATTCACCCTAATGGACCTGCTTCCATTGCCTGGTTATTTATTCCAACAGCCTTTGCTGGGTTACCATCACCTGGAAATCTGAGAAGTAGTTTTGTTTTTATAAATGCTTAACCCCAATTAAAATTTCTGGGGAATTTCCAGATAATTGTTAAAACACTCACCTGCTGGGAATGAATAGGAGACCAGGAAACCAAGAAGGCAAAGGTACGCCGGCTCCCTCCGCCAATAAAGCGAGATGAGCGCTGCAACCCCAGAGTCGGTCATGACTGGACCTCATGGTCCTTTACCTTTCTCTCTGCCAGGCTTGGGCAGAGCAGCAGCAGCAGCAGCAGCAGACGCACTGCCGAACAGCATCTCTATCTGGTGTAACTTTATGCCAGCTTCAGTCACAATGGTTTGCTTTACACCAGCTTCTTGTGCATGGCATTGTCCCAAAATCTCAGAGGCTGGAGGGGTGGCTGAATAAAGCCTTGGTCTGCACAGGCAACAGAATTAGGTGGTAGAACTGGGCAGTGGTTATAACGGAGTGCTCCATTTCGGAGTGCTCTGGGAGGAATCATATGGGAGCTGACTGAGTCAGACCAGTGGTCTATGTAATCCAGTAGGAAAGGCAATCGTTCTGCAGGGTCTCCTGCACTATTCTTATAGGTAGAAGGCCAGCACACAGTGAGTGTGTTGGGGTGGATCAATTCTCCTTGATGTACTAGCAGAAGGAATGGCTAACTGATGGTCCTCCATGTCAGTGAACTCCCAACTCCCACCAGCTCCAGCCATCAAAGCCAATGGCCAGGAGTGATGGGAACTGTAGTCCAGCCACACCTGGAGGGCAAAGTATAGCCCCACCTGGTCTAAGGGTTCTAGTGATCTGGGACAGAGTGGGTGTGTCAGTGTCCTTCATCTCTTTGCTCATGCCTGCGAGTAGCAGAACTGGAATTAATTACAGGAAACAAGCAATTATAAGCCAGATCTGCTGCACTACACCATGCTAGCTAAGCCAAACTAAGGCGAGATGGCTGATGGGAGCTATATTGGTCATATGCATCTGTATCACTTTTTGAGCTATCACTGTCAGTTTCAATATCTCCTTCTTTTGCTTCTTCACATTTGCCGTCATAGTTATCACAGATTTCTAAAAATGCAAGGCTTTGCTGGATTTAAATAAACATTTCTACCCTTTCACAAGTGAAGGAAGGCATTGAAAGGTTCTTGTTGACAATGGCAGTGCCCCCTAGAGGCATAAATGCACCTTGCTCTTCCATTTCAGAGTTGTAGTCTCAAATTACCACGCAGGACTTGCTTCTCCTTATTGTATCTGATGCTGTGCACTGTCTGGCACAAAAGTCTTCTTGTTACATAGTTTTTCAAAAGCATTTGTGGGGAGTAAATGTATGAACACCTTGTTTTAAACATTTAATACATCATTCTAAACTAATATATTCTACAACCCCTCCCCCATTCATTTTTTTCATGGGGGGGAGAATTTGGAAAAAATAACAATAGGGAAAACGATTATGCCCCCACCTAGAGCCTTCACATCTCTACATAGGATAGGGTTGGGAAACCTTTTCCAGTTTATAGGTCATAAACAACTTGGGGGTGGAGTGTCAAATGCCTGTACAGTGGTACCTCGGGTTACAGACGCTTCAGGTTACAGACGCTTCAGGTTACAGACTCTGCTAACCCAGAAGTAGTACCTCAGGTTAAGAACTTTGCTTCAGGATGAGAACAGAAATCGTGCGGTGGCGGCGCAGCAGCGGCAGCGGGAGGCCCTATTAGCTAAAGTGGTGCTTCAGGTTAAGAACAGTTTCAGGTTATTTATGAGAAATTAGTTTTGGAAAACCGTCACAATGATATACATTGAAACTCAGCCAGGGGGACTCGAGGAAGTCACTTAATAATGTTAGCAAAAGTGGAATTATTACAGTTAGGATTTATGTTTGTTTGTTTGTTTATAAATTTGGAAAATCAATAAAAAAAATTTGGAAAAAAAAAGAAAAAGAAAAAAAGAACAGTTTCAGGTTAAGAACAGTTCTTAACCCGAGGTACCACTGCAGTGGTGGGGGGTTCTGGATATAAAGTGAACAGAGCAGAACATGTATATTTTATCCTTGTGCAGGAGGCTAGCTTCTCCACACATCCCTTGCTATTACTGGATTTCAGGCAGCATTATTAGAGTTCAATGAGATATTCCACCCAGACAAAAACACACATGGGGGCTTGTGGGGGGGTGTGGCCTGGGAAGAGAGGTTGTGACCAGAGAAAGGATGCCGCCTAGGGATAGCCCCTAGAGCCAGGGAGAGAGGATTGAAGGGCTGCACTGAACCCCAGGTCTGAGGGTCTCTTCCCTTGTCAAAAAGTAGGTTGTGCGCATGGTTCTGTCCTGCAGTATCTTGCTGCAACCCACACCTCTCGGTATTCACTGCCTAAGGCAGCTGCCTTGCTGTGCCTAATGGTAGGATTGGCCCTGTAATGAAGTCACAAATGGTGAGTCTTGAGAGAATTGCTGGTACAATGTAGAAAATGTGTGCATGTGAGTTTGACGTGCTCACCCATAGAGCCATCTCTGGCTGATTCATTGCTTTGACGCAAGTTGGCCACTGGGTCCTCTTGGACATAAACTACTGCAAGAGGCCTTCTTGGTCATGCTCCTCATCTTGCCTCCTCATTTGCCTTCAGTTCTGACTGACTTCTCAGTCCCTGACTCCTGGTTTGCCCCATTGTTTGTGGTCTCTGGATCTAATTGGCTAAAAGCGCCACTGACTAACAATAATAAGCCCTGAGGGACGATTTATGAAACTTTGCTCTTTTAGGAGGCTTCTGTGGAGTTCCCCAAGCCCTGAGCGTTTCCTTGAAAGCGAGATCTAACGGGGGGGGGGGGGTCGGGTATTTCATGTCAAGAACAATATTTGCATATTTTAGTCCTCCAACAGCTTAACCTGAGCGCCTTTGGCCTGGTTGGCAAAAACCCAGTTACTTTTGCTTCTATTTGTGTACTGTATTATGATGGTACTGTTCTTACCTTCAAGGCTGTGTGTTCAGACAGTAGCAAAAACACCAACTGTGACAATTATATATATATATATATATATATATATATATATATATATATATATATAGTACAAAGCAGTGTTGATGATAACACAAACATCCTGACATTGGTAAGCCAATTAACACCTTCAGTAGAATGAAAACCCATGTTCTTGATTCAGGCTACAGGTGAAAGAACTGAACTAAAGCAAATAAGATTTGTATTTTACCACTGGCTTTTGTGGAGTGTGTGTGAGTGTGCACGCGAGTGCAGCCATAACAATTGTCCATTTGACCACTCTACCTTGTTGATTCACACACACCCTTTGCCCCTGTTAGCAAATAGTCACCAAGTACAAGGGTGCGGGACGCGGGTGGCGCTGTGGTCTAAAACACAGAGCCTAGGGCTTGCCGAGCAGAAGGTCGGTGGTTCGAATCCCCACAGCAAGGTGAGCTCCCGTTGCTTGGTCCCAGCTCCTGCCCACCTAGCAGTTTGAAAGCACGTCAAAGTGCAAGTAGATAAATAGGTACTGCTCCTGTAGGAAGGTAAATGGCGTTTCCGTGCGCTGCTCTGGTTTCACCAGAAGCGGCTTAGTCATGCTGGCCACATGACCTGGAAAAACTGTCTGTGGACAAACGTCGGCTCCCTCGGCCAGTAAAGCGATATGACCCCAGAGTCGTTCGCGACTGGACTTAACTGTCAGGGGTCCTTTACCTTTACCTTTTTACAAGAGCACAACCCCAGACTGAGAAAGTGACCCAATGAAAACCCAGATCCAGTTGTCACTGGGTTAGTTTGGGGCATGCCACTCCCAGTGCTAATAGCAACCTCAGTTGTGTGAGTGCTGATCATTATGGCACCATCTATGCACAAGAGGGAAGTATCAGCTGGCTCAGGGAAACCCCAGGACTGACATTATTTTAAAAGGAAAATATCCCTACGGAAGGGAAATCCCCCAAAACATCCCATTGAAGACAGAATATGCTCAGTGGTCAAGGAACGCTGACTGATTATTGAGGAAGTAGAGGGGTGGAGAATCATGTGGCAGGTTATTTATTTAAAAGGTTATTTATGTATGCCACTACAACGGCCTGTGTTTTGTTAGCCCAAAAATGGAAAACTCCAAGTAGACTTGCTAAGATGTATAAGACAAGATAAGTACTGGAGATGCAATGAGGTTGAGGGAACGTTCTTTCATAAATGGTGGACCTGTAAAAGGGTAGAAGAGTATTGGGAAATAATTCATAATGAAAATGTTTAAAAGTACTCCCCACCCCAAACAGAGTCCTTTTTGCTGGGGATAATTCAGATGGAAATTCCCAGGTGTCAAAAAAGATTATTTATGTATGCCACTACAATGGCCCATGTTTTGTTAGCCCCAAAATGGAAAATGAGTGAGGTCCCAACCAAAGAAGAATGGAAACTTAAACTGATGGAATATGCGCAGCTTGCGGATTTAACTTATAGAATAAGAGAACAAGAAGAACATTAGTTTAAAGAATATTGGAAAAAGTTTATTGAATATAGGGGGGAAATTAAATAATAATAATAATAATAATAATAATAATAATAATAATAATAATTTATTATTTATACCCCGCCCATCTGGCTGGGCCTCCCCAGCCACTCTGGGCGGCTTCCAAAAGAATATTAAAATACTGTAATACATCAAACATTAAAAGCATCCCTAAACAGGGCTGCATTCAGATGTCTTCTAAAAGTCTGGTAGTTGTTATTCTCTTTGACATCTGGTGGGAGGGCGTTCCACAGGGAGGGCGCCACTACCGAGAAGGCCCTCTGCCTGGTTCCCTGTAACTTGGCAGTGAGGGAACCGCCAGAAGGCCCTCGGTGCTGGACCTCAGCGTCCAGGTAGAACGATGGGGGTGGAGACGCTCCTTCAGGTATACTGGACCGAGGCCGTTTAGGGTTTTAAAGGTCAGCACCAACACTTTGAATTGTGCTCGGAAACGTACTGGGAGCCAATGTAGGTCTTTCAAGACCGGTGTTATATGGTCTCGGCGGCCGCTCCCAGTCACCAGTCTGGCTGCTGCGTTCTGGATTAGTTGTAGTTTCCGGGTCACCTTCAAAGGTAGCCCCACATAGAGCGCATTGCAGTAGTCCAAGCGGGAGATAACCAGAGCATGCACCACTCTGGCGAGGCAGTCCGCGGGCAGATAGGGTCTCAGCCTATGTACCAGATGGAGCTGGTACACAGCTGCCCTGGACACGGATTTAACCTGTGCCTCCATGGACAGCTGTGAGTCCAAAATGACTCCCAGGCTGCGCACCTGGTCCTTCAGGGGCACAGTTACCCCATTCAGGACCAGGGAATCCTCCACACCTGCCCGCCTCCTGTCCCCAGAAACAGTACTTCTGTCTTGTCAGGATTCAATCTCAATCTGTTAGCCACCATCCATCCTCCAACCGCCTCCAGACACTCACACAGGACCTTCACCACCTTCACTGGTTCTGATTTGAAAGAGTTAGAGCTGGGTATCATCCGCATACTGATGAACACCCAGCCCAAACCCCCTGATGATCTCTCCCAGCGGCTGCATGTAGATGTTGAAAAGCATGGGGGAGAGGACAGAACCCTGAGGCACCCCACAAGTGAGAGCCCAGGGGTCTGAACACTCATCCCCCACCACCACTTTCTGAACACGGCCCAGGAGGAAGGAGCGACACCACTGTATGACAGTGCCCCCAGCTCCCAGCCCCTCAAGACGGTACAGAAGGATGTTATGGTCGATGGTATCAAACGCCGCTGAGAGATCCAGCAGAACTAGGAAACAGCTCTCACCTTTGTCCCTAGCCCGCCGGAGATCATCAACCAGTGCGACCAAGGCAGTTTCAGTCCCATGATGAGGCCTGAATCCCGATTGGAAGGGATCCAAATGGTCCGCATCCTCCAAGCGTGCCTGGAGTTGTTCAGCAACCACTCGCTCAATCACCTTGCCGAAGAATGGAAGATTTGAGACTGGGCGATAGTTGGCCATCGTGGCTGCATCTAAAGATGGTTTTTTAAGAAGCGGTTTAATAACCGCCTCTTTCAGCGGGTCTGGGAAGGCTCCTCACGGAGGAAGCATTCACCACCCCACGAAGCCCATCGTCCAGCCCTTCCCGGCTAGCTTTTATAAGCCAGGATGGGCAAGGATCAAGGAGACAGGTGGTTGGTTTCACTCGTCCAAGCAGCCTGTCCACATCCTCGGAGGTAACAGATTGGAATTGATCCCATGCAATTTGACTAGACAGGACTCTAGCACTCTCCCGCCCCAGCCCTGCTCCCACGGTGGCGTCTACCTCTTCCCGAATCTGAGCGACTTTATCTGCAAAAAACTTTGCAAAATCATTGCAGGAGATCATATGGCCCATACTGGGCCCCGATGTAGCAGGTGGTTCCGCTAAATTGCGGACCACCTGAAAAAGTCTCCTGCTGCTGTTTTCTGCAGATGCAATAGAGGCGGTGAAGAAAGTCTTCGCCGTCGCTACCGCCACTTGGTAGGCTCGACATTGAGCTCTAACCTGTGTCCGGTCCGCTTCAGAATGGGTCATCCGCCACCGGCGCTCTAGCCATCTCAACGATTGTTTCATTTCCCTCAGATCCGTGGAAAACCACGGGGCTGTCTGGGCTCCATGCAATCGGAGAGGGAGCTTCGGAGCCAAACAGTCAATAGCCCTGGTTAACTCCACATTCCAGCGGGCCACCAGGGAATCAGCTGAAAGGCCATCAACATGGGATAAGCATCCCCTACCACTCTCTGGAAACCATTTGGATCCATTAAGTGGCGGGGGCGGACCATCCGAATCGGTCCCACCTCCCTGCAGAGGGGAGGGGTCGCGGAGAAGTCCAGTTGCTCCAGGAAGTGATCTGACCTTGTACACTTGAAAACGCTGGAAGCATTAAGATGAATTCAACAGTATAAATAAGTTTCGATGGAAGTAATAATGGAATACTGAATGGTTTAGTTCATATATAATATGCAGGGATTTATGTTTTGCGAAATGAACCATGGAAAGAGAAGAAGGGACATCATTGATATTTTAAGGTTGTTTAAATGAATATTTTAAATTGTAAAACAGAAAATTTAATAAAATATATATATATATATATATATATATATATATATATATATATATATGAGAATCATGTGGCAGAATTTGAAGGGAGAGATAAATTTGCATCCTTCTCTTTTTTCAGGAATCTGTCCAATTTGCACATGGGGTTCATTTATCTTCACACCATATTGGGGGACAATTTGGGCTGAGAGGATGAGCATGTCTGCAGCACAAATGGATATCCATTTCATATCACCCTCACAATCATAATATCTGCCAAATCATCGTGGGAATTGTAGTCTATTGAGAGTACTAGGAATAATTGCTTGCAGGATTTGGTTAAAGTCAGAATCTGTTCTATGGCCCCACATGACACCCAGAAGCAGCAAGTGATCGAGTCAGCACTAGTTCCCACTGTCATTTCCCAGTTCATTTACATTGCTGCTGGGCAGCATTATTTGAAAGCAGAAGTCTACAAATTTGCACTCCATGGAATACCAATTCTTCCCCTTTCTAGTGAAAAGGTTACCCTGGGACTGTGGTTTTGCTGAACTCTCATTTCATTTCAACAGGGCTTGCACAGCACAGATTGTGTCCATGGTGGGCATCTAGGGAGGCTGCAGACTGCTGATGAAAAGTTCATCAGGAAGAAACATCCCTGCCCCCCCACATCCCCAGCCTTCTAACACAATAAGGCATGCCAAATCCATTCTCACTGAAATTCTCATCAGAAATGAGGCAGAAAAAGGGAAGCCGCATTCCTAGGGGAAGAACAGTCAACTAGAGGGCATATTTTGGCCCATCACTCATAATTTGTGAATGGGATTGTGATAAAAATCACCTTTCTGCTGGCTGGGCCCCCTGTTATGCAATGTTGCCAATAGCGTATCAAGACATTTCCTTAAAGCTGTTACCTTTTAATATTTCATCATGTTCACCTGAGCTCTATATTAAAGCCATGCATGGCCAGGAGACCATCCAAGCACCTACAGACTTAGCAGACAGCCCCAGCATATCTTGCAAGGAAGAAAGCTCAGCAGCAGAAGGACTCAGGTGAGCAGCTAAGCGATCAAGTCTCTCCCCTTTTGTTAACAGAACAGTATCTTTTTGCCTGGTTCACAGCTTAGAACCCTAGAAACCGAACCCAGTAATCCCAGGTTATTAGATACCCACTGCAGGTTTGAATTTGATTATGGATACTCATGGTATCAGCATCTCCCTGATATCCAGCTTCGTGGTTTTTCTGCCAGTGTCAGCCCCAGGGCCCTTGGGCAAGACACCTTCCATGGTCCCCTTTCCTTCAGTGGGTCTACCTCCTGAATGCAACAAGTTCAAGGTGCGTTGTCAGTTTGGTTCAGTCCCCAGTGTCTCTGGGTAGATCTGGGAATATCACCTGCCCGAAACCCTGGGGAGTTACTGTCAGCCAGTTCAGACTACAAATGAAAACGCTGTGGCTCTCCAGATATTGTTGGACTACAGCTTCCATCAGCCCCAGCAAGTATGGCTAATATCCTCCCCGTACTGAGCCAGATACTGACTCGGTATAAGGCCCTATACTCCAAATGCCCTACCATGCTAATCCTTGATGCTGACCCTGTCTTTGCTCTGCTGCTGCCATCTCTATGTCTATATTCACAGGTGAATAAAGGACATGAAGTCTGTTGCTTATCTTAGTGTCTTTCTGGCTGGCTTCCTGGTTTCTAGTCCCTTAGTGGAAGGTGAGTTTCTCCTGCCAACAGAGTGGAAGTTCTCTTGTGATGGGACAGTTTCTCAGAGCCAAAAGATGTCAGACTCTCCTTGGGCCTCTTCAAAAAAGAAGAAGTATGAATTGTATCAGGGTCCTTGCTGTTTGCAGGAAATACCCCCCGTGAAATACCTTTGTTCTCTCCCCCCCCCCGGGTCACTCCTCCTAGCAGTGCCCCTGGTGCCAATTAAAGAAGCAAGGGGCGCTGAGTGCCTGTGGTTTGGAAAGCAAACTTCTCTCCGTCCTTGTCTCACTCCTCACAATCATTCCTGTTTTTCTTGTCTCTCTCCTGAGCAGTGAAAGCTGACACCTGTGCCAGAGAGTGGCTGCAATACCAGGGCAATTGCTATGGCTATTTTGAGACTCAGATGACCTGGCATGAGGCAGAGGTAAGCGGCCAGCTGGTTTTGCCTAAGTTAGGTAAATGGCTCTCAAGATATGGAGGTCCAAAAGGAGGTTCAATGTTGCTTTTCATGGTTCTCCATCCTTATGGCAGCCGGAAGAATCCCAGGAGACAGCCAGGAAACAGCTAGCTAAAGACAGGAAAGAATTACAGTGGTACCTCGGGTTACAAACACCTTGGGTTACAAACACTTCCGGTTACAGAATCCACTAGCCTGGAAGTAGTACCTCAGGTTAAGAACTTTACCTCAGGATGAGAACAGAAATCTTGCGGCGGCGGTGCAGCGGCATTGGGAGGCCCCATTAGCTAAAGTGGTACCTCAGCTTATGAATGGTTTCAGGTTAAGTACAGACCTCTGGAACGAATTAAGTTTGTAACCAGAGGTACCACTGTATTATCCCTTTGTTTTGTTTTAACGGGGTGCTGCTGCCTCTGCCATCCTCCCGACATCACAGCCCCTATGTGGCATGGCTGCTTGTTGTCTCTGGCAGTCTTTCAAATCACCTCCCTCCTCCCTGCAGATGCGTTTTCCTGATGGCAGCAGCAATTATTCTGGGAGTTGAGCTGAAGCTTGGGTCCATATCGTGGTGGGTTGATGCAATGTGTGGATCCCACAGTGCCCAGTGTTGGAATCTTTATCACAGTTGGTTTGGGAGGTTTGGCGACGAGCCCTTCCATACATCTAGGCCCTTGGCAGGTGTCTGACCTGACACTGTTCTTGAGGCAATCTTGTGAAGCCGTGGAAGAGTCAAGGTTTTCCCTCAGGCTGGGGTGAGGAACCCTTTTCGGACTGAGGGCTGTATTCCACCCTGGGAACCCCCGGAGGGCCACATGGCAGTGATGGGCAGGGCCGGAGACAAAAGTGAATTTTACCTTTGTAGTATTTCTACACACCCTTCTCTAGCCAGGAAAGCAAGTGGTATTATCAGAGTTCAATGATACATTCAAGCTACGAAGAAAACACTTGGGGTGTGAAGTAGGGCCAATGAGGGTGCTCACCTGGGAAGAGGGCATGAGGCCTAAGAATAGTTTTGTGGGCCGGATAAAGTTTTTAAGGGCCCCCATTCAACCTCTGGGCCTGAGGTTCTCAACCCTGAAAAGTTCCTTGTTCCAACAGCAGCATGGATGCTATTAGCTCAGAGATGGATAGAAGACAAAGTCTCTACAAGAGAAGAATGGCAAATTAAATTGTTTTACTATGCCGAAATGGCAAAATCAACCAGAACGCTCAAAGCCAAGAAGACCATAACTTTAATAAGGAATGAAAAAAATTATAATTTATCTTGGGGACCACTGTAAACTAATGAAAACATTAGCAGGATTGCAATAACACTTGTAATGTAATGGGTACTATGGAGATAATAGAGCTAAAAAACAACTACAGAACCCTTGCAGGGGAAGGTGGGAAGTCCAGAGATTTGGGGGAATCTTTTAATCGTAGCTGTGTGTTGTAAAATCAAATTTCAAAATTTCAAAAAAGGAAAGAAAAAGAAAAAGAAAAATTCCTTGTTCATCACAATTCTTCTTGCTTTAAGCCACATGATGTCCCACGAAAGAGTAGCAGAATGTGGAAAAAAACAGCCTTTGTTATTGTCCTTGTCTAGATCGAGTGCCAGAGTTACAGGCGTGGGGCTCACCTTGCTTCCCTCCTTACCCCCGCAGAGACCCTCGTGGTAGCCAATCACATCGCTGCTTACCAGACTGACATCAGCAATGTCTGGATTGGTTTGCATGACATCCGACATGTGAGTATCTGGAAACTGCTACATTTCTGCTCTGCCAGTGTTCTCCATGGGAAAGGCACCTTCTAACAAACGTTGTTCACATGGAGTGCCATTGCATCCCTAACGTCTTCCTCTCAGCTGTGAATTTCGGAGGCCACTCCCTGTCAGCCATAGAGGTTGCCTTGGGTGTTAGTAATGGATTTGTAAGGCCTGCCCAATCAATTTAGGGCTGTAGACATCTTAGTTATGGAACAGGTCCTCCAGTTTTGCAGTGCTATGTAGACTACCATGATGTACAACTGTTATTTAATGGTTTCTGGGTTGTTTCTGGGTTGATAGGCTCCAGGATGTAGGCCCCATGAACTGAGGTAATAGGAGAACCAGTATTCCTTCACCTCCAAACTTTTAATGTTTTTTTTTAAAAAAAATATTAATAATTTATTTACAACATAGTCCACAACAACTCATACATACAAACAAACAAACCCGCCACCATTGACAATTTAATTATCAAAATTAAACTCCTATCCCTTTGCATAAAGAAAACAAACACAAAAATAAAAGACTTCCTTTATCCTGTAAATGGCCTCCTTATTTACTTCTTGTATACTGTTTCTTTTATATGTGATTATTACAATTTTTCCTAGTTATGACTTTAAAAAGCACAAAGTCTCCTGTATAAATTAATTGAAAGAAGTCCAGGTTTATATTTTGGGGCACTGTTCTCTGCATTTCCCCCATTCTTTTTGAAATTCTTGTCTGGGTTGTCCCCTTAGTTACTTTCTCTCGTCACTCTACAGAGTGGAATATGGAGGTGGTCAGATGAGTCTACCTACAACTACAAAGCATGGATGCCAGGGGCACCCAACAACTTGGGGAAGGACGAGTATTGTGTTGAGCTGAGGCATTCTGTGAGAGAGGAAGTTGTTCCTGGTGATGGCGCACCTGAGCAAATAGCAGTAGGAGCCCCCATGGGAAGTGCCCATGAAAGAAGATGCCATCCTGAAGAAAGAGTTCGCAGTGAACGTGCAGGTAAAAAAAAGATTTAGTACCATCCAGAATCAAAGACTTCCCTGTTCAGTTATATTAACTTCACACATTGTTATCAAGGGCCTATTCAATAGTCTACAATGATAGGATACTTCTATCTGTGTATTTCACCAATTGCGCATTGCTTTCAATTATTTAGCTTTTTATATGTTGTGTCTTTTACTATGATTTGTAAGTTGTTTTGAGATGTTTGTGCAAATGACTAAGAAACATAAAGAATGCCAATAACATTTGCACATTATTATTACTTATTGTTTCAATTTATATCTCACCCTGTTTCCCAAAGGAGCCCAGCGTGGCAAACACATCAATAATATTTCTAAGTATTATAAAAAGAGTTTAAAACCTTCTAAAACAGTTTTTTTTAAAGTCCCTTAACCAGTGATTCCACATTTGAAAGGAACAGTACCCTTCTGTCACCAAACGCCTGGGTAAACAGGGGTGTTTTAAAATTCCCTCTGAAAGTCAGTAATAAGGGAGACAGATGCAGCCCGCTTTGTCATAGGCCGATGCCAGCGGGGTGACTTTAATAGAGGACAAATTCATGAAGGATGAAGCTGTCAGTGGCTACTAGCCACAATGGCTGTACTCTTCCTCCATGGCTAGGGAAGCAGTATGCTTTTCAATAGGGACGCAGGTGGCGCTGTGGTCTAAACCACTGAGACTCTTGGGCTTGCTGATCGGAAGGCTGGCGGTTCAAATCCCCACGACAGAGTGAGCTGCCACTGCTCTGCCCCAGCTTCTGTCAACCTAGCAGTTCAAAAGCATACCAGTGCAAGTAGATAAATAGGTACCGCTACAGTGGGAAGGTAAACAGCATTTCCGTGCGCTCTGGTTTCCGTCACAGTGTTCCATTGTGCCAGAAGCGGTTTAGTCATGCTGGCCACATGACCCAGAAAGCCATCTGTGGACAAACGCCAACTCCCTTTGCCTGAAAGTGAAATGAGCGCCACAACCCCATAGTCACCTTTGACTGGACTTGGAACCATCCAGGGTCCTTTACCCTTACCTTTTACCTATGCTTTTCAATATCAGTTGCTGTAACATGCAGGAGGGGAGAGCTGCTGTTGTGTTCCTGCTTTTCGGTAACTAGTCATTGACACCATATTAGTATCTTAGTAGTGTATTTGTACAAGATCATCCACACAAGGGAGAGGAATCTGTCAACTGTTGGACATTTCTTTTGCTCTTAGAATTCTCCAAGTGGAATGATGCAAAGTGCCACAAACTGAACTCCTACATCTGCAAACATGAACTGTAGCAAGGGCCTGGATTCAACTGTGCTTGGGAGATACTTGGGATGCAAAGGAAGGGGACTCCCCAGTGGATCTTCTCTGATCTCCAGGACATCTTGGGGGCTTTCTTTTATTAAAGGACCAGGCCTCCCGAGACAACGGACACAGATCATGCTTAACCCAAGGCCATTGTCCCATAACAGAAAAGTCGTACTTTATGTTATATATGTTAGTTTCTGTTTCCCTCACTGAGCAGCTGCTTGCAGTCACAGAACTGTTTACATTCCACAGAGTCAGATACTGTTGGATTCTCACGGGAAAGGGAGACGGGATGTGACGTTGCTGGTTTCCTGTTTCTTTTGTTCTGTCGTTTCTTTGTTCAGTTGCTCTCTGCTCTCATAGAGACAAGATGTATATTTCTTTGCTCTCTGCATAGCTTAGTAATAAAGTAGCAATGTAGCATCATACCTGCCTCATCCTTCCGTTGTGGAATTTGTTGTTTTAATGCTCTGCTGGGTGGGCTCAAAGAAGATGAGCCTTATCAGCTCGGATGAACGGAGCTGAAATTCTAATAATATAAAGAGCTTTCCTTGCTGTCTCCAGAGAACCCTGGGAACTGTAGTTCTGTGAGAAGGACTGCCAAAAACTCCCAAATTTTCCCCAAACTACAATTCCCAAAAATCTTTGAGGGGGGAACCATAGCCATGAAACACAGCTCTTATAAGGGCATAGTATGGATGTACCCTTTGAAATCAAACTTTGTTATCCATACAGTATATTTGCTCTGCATGTGCTTCAATAGCTGCAAGTGTAGAAGATAAATGCTAATAAAACTTTCCTTAAGATGTAAGTGTGAATTTATTTGTGGTGGGGTCATATTTCATTGCAATGGTGACAGGGTTCACTATTTGCCTTGTTAATCATTTGTGCATTTGAATAACATCTACACCATCTTTTCTGTCCAAAAAGAGACATTTAAGATTGCTTACACCTTTGGTGAAGTGCAAAAGAATACAAGTCAATGAAATGACAGGATCGTTTTTTGAAAAAGAATTGAAATGAGTGGGTCCTGCAACAGAATGTTTCATGAAGAGTGCTTTGGTTAAGGTTTTCCGGCAGCCAGTTAGCCAGGCATGGCCTCATCCAGGAGACTCCATTGTATTTGCTTCCCCCCTGGTTTTCCATTTCACTGCATTAATTAGCATTTTGTGACCGAGCAGCATCAGTTCTCCATGGGCTTTTAAACACCTTGAGTCAAAGTCGTTTGGGGCTTTAAAGATTAAAAACAGCACTTTAAATTGGGCTCAGAAATGCGGTGGCAAGCAAGGGCACAGTAACGGCTGCAAAAGCCCCCACCTCCCCACAAAAAACTAACGTGGGAACCTCGACTTGGGCCTGGAAATGAACTGGCAACAAGTTCTGGAAGCATGTCAGCTTGGCTAGTGAAACAATGACCCTGGCTTGCTCTGGTGCATATCTGGAGTGATATACAGAAATCAGCAGGTGTAGGCAAACATTGCCCTCTGTTCATTTTACCACCACACCCCTTTCTTATCAGTGTTACATTCTTTCTTCCTTTTTTTTTACAGAGCCATGTTGCATAATTGTTGGTTAAATTTCAAACATTTCATTTTGATTCTCTGGTAAACTCCTATTGGGCAAGTGGCTTGAAGTTCATTTCTTCTTTTTCCCGTGCCCTGCCCCTTTTAAGCTTTGGGCAGCAGCAGCTTGAAGAACAGGCTCGCCTCTTCGAAAAGTCGTACACATAATTCAAGACCGGATTGAACTTGGGTAAGTTGTGTATATTCTGTCCAGATGAGCAGGATACAATAATTCATTGTATTCATTCATTCATTCGCATTTGGGGTTCTGGTTCCTCTAAGCAGCTGATTTGCACCCAGAGGAGTCTGAAATGAGATCCTTCACAAATAAGGAAGCATAGCCCTTGAGGAAATGGGGGCCTATTCCCTATCTCTTTGGTAGGCAGAGGTGAAGGGAATGACACCAGGCTTCTAACTAAGCATTCTGTTGCTTTCTCTCAATGGCTATTCTCTTCAATAAAGCTCATTCTATCAAAATGCAAAATGTCGCTGTACTCTGTGCCTACATTCTGCCTATGAAGAGCTCAGAAGCACTTTACGAGTGAAAGCAGGAAATCAGAGAAACTTGTTCTTTTCAGAGAGAATTAGGCAAATCTTTAACGAACTCCTGCATAACAAAACACTTTCTTTCCACAAGAACCGGAATATACAAAATGATGAACATAATAGACATTGTCTGTGAACAGATATTCTTTTTTGTTTTGTTTTTTTGTTTTTGTAAAACACAGCTTGGGTTGGGGGGTGCTTTTCATCAGGAAAGTTGCTCATGTTCCTTTTGGGAGTAAAGCGACACGGCTTGCAATATGCTACCTGAACCAATCACGGGGTGATGGATAATAATAATAATAATAATAATAATAATAATAATAATTTATTATTTATACCCTGCCAATTTGGCTGGGCTTCCCCAGCCACTCTGGGCAGCTTCCAAAAAAATATTAAAATACTGTAAAATACATCAAACATTAAAAGCTTCCCTAAACAGGGCTGTCTTCAGATGTCTTCTAAAAGTCTGGTAGTTGTTGTTCTCTTTGACATCTGGTGGGAGGGCGTTCCACAGGGAGGGCGCCACTACCGAGAAGGCTCTCTGCCTGGTTCCCTCTAACTTGGCTTTTCGTAGTGAGGGAACCGCCAGAAGGCCCTCGGTGCTGGACCTCAGTGTCCGGGTAGAACGATGGGGGTGGATACGCTCCTTCAGATATACTGGACTGAGGCCATTTAGGGCTTTAAAGGTCAGCACCAACACTTTGAATTGTGCTTGGAAACTGGGAGCCAATGTAGGTCTTTCAAGACCAGTGTTATATGGTCTCGGCGGCCACTCTCAGTCACCAGTCTAGCTGCTGCATTCTGTTTTTTTTTTTTTTTTTTAAGAATATTTATTCAAATTTTAAGATTACAAAAAAAGAAAAAATAAAGCAAGAAAAACCAATCACATACATCTTACAAAAGAAACACACCATACAAGAAAAAAAAGAAAAAAAATACACAAGACAAAAAGTCACAATAAAAAATAACAAAAGAAGAATTCAAATTAAACAAACCGTTTTCCCATTTACTTATTTCCGTGACTTCCTCTCACTTCTCTGCTTTGTATTCTAATTCAAATTGTATCTCCAGCAAATCCTTCTAGCCTTCTTTTCATTCACTTATTTTAACATTTTAACATTCAAAAATATTTAATTCTCCTCTATCCTTTAGTTTACACTTCATATTTACTTAATTCCATTATACTCTGTCTGCCAATACGGTCTAATATTTCTTCTCCAACCTTTCCTAACATTCTTTTATGTTACAGTGATTCTGTAGATATGTTTTAAACTTTTTCCAATCTTCTTCCATCAACCCTTCTTCTTGATCTCGGATTCTTCCGGTCATCTCAGCCAGTTCCATATAGTCTATCACTTTTCTCTGCCATTCTTCTCGGGTAGGCAATTCTTGTGTCTTCCAATATTTCCCAATGAGTATTCTTGCTGCTGCTGTCACATACATAAAAAAAGTTCTATCTTCCCTTCGCACCAATTGGCCGACCATGCCCAAGAGGAAGGCCTCTGGTTTCTTTAAGAAAGTATATTTCAATACCTTTTTTAATTCATTGTATATCATTTCCCAGAATGCCTTGATCTTTGGGCACGTCCACCAAAGGTGAAAGAAAGTACCTTCGTTTTCTTTACATTTCCAACATTTATTATCAGGCAAGTGATAAATTTTTGCTAGCTTGACTGGGGTTAAGTACCACCTGTAAATCATTTTCATTATGTTTTCTCTTAAAGCATTACAAGCCGTAAATTTCATACCTGTGGTCCATAACCGTTCCCAGTCAGCAAACATAATGTTATGCCCAACATCCTGCGCCCATTTAATCATAACAGATTTAACCATTTCATCCTGTGTATTCCATTTCAACAGCAAATTATACATTCTTGACAAATTTTTAGTTTTAGGTTCTAACAATTCCGTTTCCAGTTTAGATTTTTCCTCCTGGAAACCAATCTTTTTATCTAAGTTAAAAACCTCCCTTATTTGATAATAATGCAACCAATCTCTGACTTTGGTTTTTAATTTGTCAAAACTCTGCAATTTTAATTTATCTCCAACTTGTTCTAAAATTTCACAATATTTTGGCCAGTTTGTCTCCATATTAGTTTTTTCAATGCCTTTGCCTCCATTGGTGACAGCCACCTTGGTGTTTTACTTTCCAACAAATCCTTGTATCTCACCCAAACATTAAACAATGCTTTCCTGACAATATGGTTCTTAAAGGCCTTATGCGCTTTAACTTTATCATACCATAAATATGCATGCCATCCAAAAACGTTATCAAAACCTTCTAAATCCAAAATGTCCACGTTTTCAAGAAGTAGCCAATCTTTCAGCCAGCAAAAAGCGGCTGATTCATAGTAAAGTTTAAGATCTGCTGCATTCTGGATAAGTTGTAGTTTCCGGATCACCTTCAAAGGTAGCCCCACATAGAGTGCATTGCAGTAGTCCAAGCGAGAGATAACCAGAGCATGCACCACTCTTGCAAGGCAGTCCGCAGGCAGATAGGGTCTCAGCCTACGTACCAGATGGAGCTGGTAAACAGCTGCCCTGGACACAGATTTGACCTGTGCCTCCATGGACAGCTGTGAGTCCAAAATGACTCCCAGGCTGCACACCTGGTCCTTCAGGGGCACAGTTACCCCATTCAGGACCAGGGAATCCTCCACACCTGCCTGCCTCCTGTCCCCCAGGACAGAAAGAAAGGCAACCCATTCTTCCCTCTCTTTTGGTAACTACTGGTTGGTAAAGTACATTACTTCCTCTCCGGCATTCCTTCTTTTCTTCTTTCCTGCTTCATGTTAGTCCAAATATGACTTAGCATGTGTTGAGATAAGCCCTCGGTCCACCTAGCTCACCATTATGTCCGCTGATGTGGGGAATTTGCCTCCTATAATGTCCTCAAAATCACATAGTTTTGGACCGCTTAAATGTCCCCCAGGTCTCTCTCACTCAAAATTATCATCTTCCTAGCCAGGCAAACATTTGTAGAACTGTAAGTTTCTGATGTTTGGAAATCTAATACAGTGGTACCTCGGGTTAAGTACTTAATTCGTTCCAGAGGTCCATTCTTAACCTGAAACTTGACTTAACCTGAAGCACCACTTTAGCTAATGGGGCCTTCTGCTGCCGCTGTGCCGCCGGAGCACGATTTCAGTTCTCATGCTGAAGCCAAGTTCTTAACCCAAGGTACTATTTCTGGGTTAGCGGAGTCTGTAACCTGAAGCGTCTGTAACCTGAAGTGTATGCAACCCGAGGTACCACTGTATTTGATACCAGAGACTGTTGGGTCTGCAATGAAGCTTGATATTTGGTCCCTGGGATTTTATGCAGCTGAAGAAATGATACCAGCTGAATAACTGATATGCAGGATATAAACAAATATACTAATCATAATCATACTTGTCAGGGGTTCAGGGACAGAGGCACAGGGTAGGCAGGAGATGGAGAGCGATGGGGATGAATCCCAGGACAGCGAGGAAGAGGATGACAATGACTCAAGAGATTCCATGAGTCTTTCCAGCGAATCAGAGGATTCCCAGAAGGGGGCGCCGGTGGTCAAGCCCAGGGGAGCCCCAGGGGGGACGTGTCAGGAGCAGGGGGCCAGCGGGGCATCCCAAAGTGGCAGCTGGGTGTCAGGACCAGCCTCCCCGCCAGAGTGCAGCGAAGGGGGTGGAGGTTCCAGTGTATCAGGGGAAGCAGCTCCGGCAGCAGAGAAAGGAGGGAGGTCGGAGCAAGCCACCCTCCCGGAAGGGGAGGGGAGTAGTGAAGGGAGTAGTGTAGCGGTTGAAAGGAAGGTTAGAGGTTGGGCGCGCGCGCCAAGTTCAAATGTAGAGGCGCGCGGAAGTACAGGGAGCCCGGAGGAGGGGCCAGGTCCCAAAGCCCGCAGGAGGGGGGAAGAGCAGTCTGATTCCACGTCAGAGGAATCCAGGAGGGGCGAAACCCCAGCGGGCAGAAGGACCCTGCGGAAAGGAAAGAGAGAAAGAGGTGGAGCAGCGCAAGCCTCTTAAACTGGTGCAGGGGAGGGACGGATTCAGAGGGGACTTCAGCGGTCTAAGCGTAGCAGACGTAGGGCTGCGCGCCTAGGATGTCAAGCAAACAATGAACTGCAATAAACACTTTTGTATATAAGAAGACATAGGCGTTGGTCTTTTGTGAGCTGAGACTTGAGGCAGCCCTGACAGTAC
>CANTUW010000084.1:0-42717 GCA_947686815.1 Podarcis lilfordi | reverse complement strand
TATCCCCTCAGAGTTTGTTCAAGTCCACAAACCTCTGTCTGTGACGGAGCCCCTCAGACAAGGCTACTCTAGTCACTAGCAGATTCCGACAGTGGTTGCTTTCGTAATCGCTTCCAACATAAAAGCTCCTTAACGGAAACACGTCTTCTGGAATCTCTGCGTGACAGTTTCCGGCGAGGAGTGGGTGTTCTTACAGGAGGTCCTGAAACCTCTCCACTGTTTTCGCTGGAAGTGTCTCTGAGCCATCCCTCCAGCTCAGCTCCGCTCCCCCTGCTGGTTCCCTCTTCAGCTGCTGCGGCTCTCCCAACCTGTGTGAGCCCTTTCACCTCCCTGTTGGTTCCCTCTTCAGCTGCTGCGTCTCTCCCAACCTGTGTGAGCCCTTTCACCTCCCTTCCGTCCGATGGCAGTTCCCTGACATCCACCTCCCCTCCAGGGCCCCCTTCACCCCCTCTCGCCCCCTCCTCTACGGGCGGTGAGGAGGCAAAACCCGGAATGAACTTCCTTCATCTTCCGATGTCTCGAACACTTCTCTCAACCTGTTGCGGTTCCTGGTCTCGAAGTACACCTCCTCCTCAGAGTCCATCTCCCCTCCCCTTCCGAGTCCGGGAATCCTTCCAACTCCTCCCCTTCATCAGTGGTCCCAAAGTATTCCCTCCGGAACCTCTCCACAGGCTGAGGTTTCCTTGGGAACCTTTGATGGAACGTTTCTATCAATACCTCGTCATTGATATCTTCAGCCATTACCCAAGTGTTTTCTGACTCCGGTTCTCCTTCCCACGCTACCAAATACTCCACCTGATCCCCCTTCCACCTGGCGTCGAGGATTTCTGCCACATGGCTGCTGCATTCTCTTTCTTCTACGACCGGTCCCCGAGTGGCCAGCCCTTCTCGTCCCCCTTCGTACGGTGACAGTAACGACCTGTGAAATACTGGGTGCAGTTTCATGTGGTTGGGTAACCGGAGCCTGAAAGCCACTGGGTTGACCTGTTGAATGACCTCAAAGGGACCCAACCTCCTGGGTCTTAATTTCTTACAACCTCCTTTGAACGGCAACCCTTGGGTTGACAGCCACACCCTATCTCCCACCCTTATGGTTTCACCTTCCCTTCGGTTCTTGTCTGCCTGCCTCTTGTATTCTTCCTTCGCCCTTTCTAAGTTGAGTTGGAGCTGACGATGGATTGCTTCCATTTCTTCCACAAAATGCTCGGCTGCCGGGACGCTCCATCTCTCCCCATCTCCCCTGGGAAAGCCCTGGGATGACACCCATAATTAGCCAAGAAGGGGCTCATCCCTGTGGACACATTCTCGGCATTGTTGTAGGCAAATTCCGCCAGCGCCAACTTTTCTACCCAGTCATTCTCTCTGTCATTGACATAACACCTCAGGTATTGCTGGAGGACACCGTTTGCTCTTTCCGCCTGCCCGTTGGTTTCAGGGTGCCGGGCAGTCGAAGAATGGACCTCCACCTGCAGTAAGCTCATGAGCTTCCTCCAGAACCTGGAAGTAAATTGTTTTCCTCGGTCTGAGACCACCCTCAATGGCACCCCGTGCAACCTAAAAATGTGTTCTACAAATAACTTCGCTGTCTCTTCCGCCGTGACTGCATGCGAGCAAGCTACAAAGTGGCACATCTTTGTTAGTAGGTCTACCACCACCATGATGGCTGTTTTCCCTTTGGACTTCGGCAGATCAGTCATAAAATCTATCGACACTGCCTCCCAAGGTCGTTCTGGGGTTGGTAAGGGTTCTAATAGCCCCGCCGGCGCCCGCCTTTCCCCTTTGGCTCGCTGGCATTGCTCGCACCCTCTTACATACTCACGTACATCTTCCCTCACCTTAGGCCACCAAAATTCCCTGGTGACCAACCACATGGTTTTGTGTTGTCCAAAATGCCCCGCCGTAGGGCTGTCGTGCAACTGCTTGAGTACCCTCCCCTTAACTCTCCTTCAGGGATATACAGTGCCCCTTTGTAATACAAAGCTCCATTTCTTTCCTCGAAACCCCCTGGTTCCTCTCCCTCACCCCTAAGACCTCTGAGCTTATTCTGGGCGTATTCATCATTCTCTGTTTCCTCTACCAGTTCTCTTTGTCCCACCAATGCCGCCCCACACACCCAGCGGTCCTCTGGAATGACATGTCTCTCTTCGGGTGCCCCTCCCCTCCAAATATTCAGGTTTGCGTGAGAGAGCGTCCGCCCTAATGTTCTCTGGGCCTGGCACGTAACTAATCTCAAAGTTAAATTTGGAGAATTCCTGGGCCCATCTCACTTGCCGTTGGTTGAGCACTCGTGCCGTCCTCCAATACTCTAGGTTCTTGTGGTCAGTGCACACTTGCACCTTATGTTGTGCGCCAATTAGCAGGTGCCTCCATCTCCGGAACGCCTCATGAATGGCTAGTAGTTCTCGGTCATACACCGTGTAGTTCCTCTCGGATTTGTTCAGCTTTCGAAAAAAGGCACACGGTCTCCACTCTGACCCCTTCTTCCCTGGCTGCAGAAGCACCGCCCCAATCGCTCTGTCTGATGCGTCAGTTTCCACTCTCATCGGTTTTTGTAAATCCACATGCAGGAGTTGTTGTTCCGAGGCGAAGGCCCTTTTAGTTCCTCAAATGCTCGCTCCGCCTCCTCAGTCCACACGAACTTCTTCTTACTGCTGAGACAGTCCGTAATGGGCGCCGTCAGGTGGGCAAAGTTTCGGATGAACTTACGATAGAAGTTCCCAAATCCTAGGAACCTCTGCACATCCTTCTTTGTTTTGGGTGTTTTCCATTCCAGCACCGCCTGGACCTTGCCGGGATCCATGGCCAATCCCTTGTCTGACAGGCGATACCCCAGGAATTCCACCTCCTTGGTATGAAACTGACACTTCTCCAGTTTCACCCACAGCTGGTTGGCTTGCAGCCTGCTCAACACTTCTCTGACGTCTCTCACATGCTGCTCCTCATTCTCAGAATACACCAACACGTCGTCTAAAAGGCCACACAATTCTTGTAAAGCAAAGGCCCCAGGACGTGGTTCATAAACGATTGAAATGTTGCGGAGCCTGCTTGTAGGCCGAAGGGCATAACCAAATATTCAAATGCCCCTAAAGGGGTGAACATAGTGGTTTTCCATTCATCCCCCTTCCTTACTCGTACCAGGTTGTACGCCCCCCTTAGGTCCAGCTTTGTGAAAATCTTTCCCTTCCGCACCCTTGTCAAAATGTCGTCAATCCTGGGCATAGGGAAGGCTACTGGTTCTGACACTGCATTTAAGGCCCTAAAGTCACACACCAGCCTCGGCTTGTTCGTGTTTTCTTATCCACAAAAAACACTGGGCTGCCCCCACCGCCCTGGACTCTCTGATGAACCCTCTCTTCAGGTTCTTGTCAATGAACTCTCTTAACTCCTGCATCTCTCTGTCTGACATGGCGTACAGCTTGCCTACAGGGAGCTGTGCTCCAGGGAGTAAGTTGATTTGACAGTCAAAGGGTCTATGCGGGGGTAGTTGGTCAGCTTCCCTTTCGCTGAAGACGTCACGGAGATCTGCATATTGTCGTGGTACCTTCACGTTCTCTGTTACTTCAGTCCCTGCTAGGGTGGCTTGGACCCCTGCCAAACCCTTTCCCTCTTTGCAGTGTTCTAAGCAATGTGCTGAACCAAAAGAAACCACTCTCTGATGCCAACCCACCAGCGGATCATGTAACGCTAGCCAGCTCATCCCCAATATAATGGGCGCTCCTCCCAAGGTGGCCACATTAAAAGCTATCAGTTCGGTGTGCCTTGCTACCTTCATTATCATTGGGACGGTCTGCAAGCTGACTTCTCCACCCAACAGCTCCCTGCCATCGATCGTGGTCACCTGCAGGGGCTGCTTAAAGGGATTGTCTGTATCTGGTGTTCAGCTGCAAACTCTTTGCTCATGAAATTGCAGGAGCTGCCTGAGTCCAACAGCGCCTTTATCTTTAGAGGGTGTCCGTTTGGCAGCTCTAGCGTCACTTCTATCACTAGGGCGGGTTTAGGAGGTTCTGGCGTGGGCACTCTCACTGCTCTTTGGCCTGGCTGCTGTGCCCTGACAGTGGCAGCCAGGCGTTGGCTTTTACTTGCTCCGGTATATTTTCCTCTCTTCCATCCACAGCTCCTACCATCCCTTGCCATTCTTTCCTCTGGGGGCAGACTCTGGCAAAGTGACCTGGCTGTTGGCAGAGATAGCATTTCCGGGCGCCTTTTCCCTCCTTCTTTGTCCCCTCACTGGGCTTTGAAACTGCGCGCGCGCGCTGTTCCGATTTCCATCGGCTCTGCCGGTGGGAAAGTTGGCTCTGGAATGTCTGGAATGCGGAACTCCTTCCAACGTTCCCCTTTCCCTTCCCGCCTCTCCAATGCTCTCGCCTCCTGGCGCGCTCCTATGGCCAGCGCTGATTTGGTCAGCTGGTCCATAGACTCCGCCCTGGGCGCCCGGGAAAGTTCGTCTTTCACAGCCGAAGAAAGCCCTTCTTCAAAGAGCATTTGAATGGGTTCCGCCGATAAGTCCCACCCCAATCTGTGAACAAGCATGGTGAACTCAGTCCAGTACTCACGGACAGATCGGCTCCCCTGTTTGCAACCCATTAACTGTCTGCGCACCACTCCCTTTTCAATATCGCTGGAAAACATCAGATCCATGGCGCGAAAGAACTTCATCGTGTCCTTTAAGACGTCACTATTTGCTGCCATCAGGGGTCTAACCCAGTCTCTCGCCCCCTTTTCAAGGTGCTCAATCACGAAAGCCACTCGTGATTCCTCGTCAGGAATTCATCAAACTGCAGATTGAGGGCATATTGCATTTCTGTCCGAAAACCATGATAGTTTTTGGGCTCACCCCAAAACTGCTGCACCAAGCCTGGTGCCTGTCTGGCGAACTGGGTGGCTTTCCCCTTTGTCTGCATCCTGAGCCCTCCTCTCCTCAAGCCTCGCCGTCTGCATCGCTAGCTGGACCTCCAACATCTGGTACCTTTCTTCCAGGCTTGGACCCGCTCCAGCTCCTGCTTCTCCGGTTCCGGCTGGGTTGCTCATGATGCCTTCTCCTGCACAAGCTGCTTTCAAAGACTGTCGGAATGCTGTGATGGGATGATGAGCTGCTTGTGCGTAAAATCGTATCCCCTCAGAGTTTGTTCAAGTCCACAAACCTCTGTCTGTGACGGAGCCCCTCAGACAAGGCTACTCTAGTCACTAGCAGATTCCGACAGTGGTTGCTTTCTTAATCGCTTCCAACATAAAAGCTCCTTAACGGAAACACGTCTTCTGGAATCTCTGCGTGACAGTTTCCGGCGAGGAGTGGGTGTTCTTACAGGAGGTCCTGAAACCTCTCCACTGTTTTCGCTGGAAGTGTCTCTGAGCCATCCCTCCAGCTCAGCTCCTCTCCCCCTGCTGGTTCCCTCTTCAGCTGCTGCGTCTCTCCCAACCTGTGTGAGCCCTTTCACCTCCCTGTTGGTTCCCTCTTCAGCTGCTGCGTCTCTCCCAACCTGTGTGAGCCCTTTCACCTCCCTTCCGTCCGATGGCAGTTCCCTGACACACTGAGATGAAAATTGTTGTTGTAAACAATGGCAGAGGGTTGGAGGAAAAAGAAAAAGAAAAAAAGATAAACCAAAGCACTTTTAACAAGGAGATGAGTACAACCCAGTAGCTCTTTAGAACCCCAGAGTACTTGCCTGGACTCTTGCCTGGTGTCATTTATCAGTTATAGCTTTGACTTCACTCATTGGCTAAAAACACTGACAGGCAAGATCAACTACTGTAGTTTGGTTCATTGTTTCATAACTTGATTTCCAGGAGGACTTTTCTCTTTTTAAAGGTAGCTCAGGAGCAATCCCTGAGTTCATCTGCACAAATCCTTTAGAAGGGCAGCTGAGCCATTTACTGTTTCCTATGGGCTGCTGTCACTATTCCCACTCAGATCTGATTGTCTCTGAAACATGTATCTGGGCTCTAGACCTGCTCCTGCCTGCCAGCCTTCTCACAACCAGCCCAGCAGACTGTCAGCTTCCTCCCCTTCTTCAGTCTCAGTGTACTTTATTTCCACAGTGATGAAAACAAAAAAATGGCATCACTATTCCAGCAAAATAACTTTTAAAAAAATACCAGTCCTGGATTTCACTGATGATGACAGTTTATGATAAAAATTGCTCATGCAGTTTTTAAGGTCCTCAGCTACAAAATTGTTTTGAAAAACAATGTCACAACAACTCCATAATAACATTTGAATGAATTAGCTGGAGGAATTCCCCGAAGTTTATTTCTGGAGAAGGGTAAATCAGTTTTATAGTGTCTCTCACTCTCCTCTTTCTGACTGGCGAGTCATGTGTGTGTATTTGTGTGTGTGTGCAAAAATTATTATGAAACTTTTCCATCCCTCGATGCTTTGAAATGAGCAGTGCGCCTACTATATCCGTTACTGCACTCAGTTGTACAGTATTTGGCAAGTCCCTTTAGTTTCTGAGCAGGTGGATGAAAACCCCTGATTCAGAATTTGGTAGCTCCTGCGGTTGGCAAGTCTGGACAAATTCCTCACCCATACATAGATTCTACTTTGAGGTAACTGGAGCAGACCAGAAGTGAAGAAAGTGGAGATTTAGGTTCTCTTTTCACCGTTGTCAGAAGGAAACTCCATCCTGTGTGACTCAGAGGAATTTCTGCTTTCTTGGAAAATGCCCACGAAATTCCTTTGCTTTCTGGTTCCTCTTTTCCACCTGCTGCTCTGTATTCACTACCAAAAATGCCAGAAAAGCTTGCAATCACATTCAGGGAGGGATATAGATTTTATCTGGCATAATTGCTTTTATTATTCAAAGTAGAAAAGATTGCTTGATGTAGCTTGACTTAGAGTATTTCCCCTGCTCTGGAGGGAAGGAGTCGGAGGGGAGAGGGTTGGGTGGAGCGGTTCTTGCCTAGCCCCTGGGACAGGGCCCAAACCGTTGGCATTTTTGCCATCCCTCCTCTGAAATTGAGGTAAAGGGGGGGGGGAGGGAGTTTTATTTTTCTTCTGTCGTAAAACTCGGGTGAGAAAAATTCATGCAGGGCCCAGCGTTTCTCCTTTGCAGAGATGGATGTGAGAAAAAAGTGGACATTTGCTTGCGTAAGGAACCTACTTTTCTGATGAGGCGAGAGAGCTCTGGAGGCTTCTGTCAAAACTGTTGGATTAAACATATGGAAAAAACTTTCTGACAATAGGAGCTGACAGTGGAACAGACTCCCACAAGAGGTGGTGGGCCCTCCTTCTTTGGAGCTTTTAAAGCAGAGGTTGGGTGGCCATCTGTCAGAAGAAGAGTTTGGATTTGATATCCTGCTTTATCACTACTCAAAGGAGTCTCAAAGCAGCTAACATTCTCCTTTCCCTTCCTCCCCCACAACAAACACTCTGTGAGGCGAGTGGGGCTGAGAGACTTCAAAGAAGTGTGACTGGCCCAAGGTCACCCAGCAGCTGCATGTGGAGGAGGGGAGACGCGAACCCAGTTCACCAGATTACGAGTCTACTGCTCTTAACCACCACACCACACTGGCTCCTTTAGCTTTAGCTGAGATTCCTAAATTGCAGGGGGTTGGACAAGAGGACCCCCCGCGGCCCCTTCCAACTCTAAAATTCTAAGATTCTGCTTCTATGAAACTGCAAGCTTATCCTATGCCGTTTTCCTTACCATTTTTTGAGCATTTCATTTAGGTTTGGATTATTTAACTTAGTATTCAACTAAGGCCCTCTCAGAGAAAACCCACTGAAATTAATGAACTGAAGTGGATCATGTATAATAACTTCAGTGGATCTGAACAGAACTAGCATCGAAAACCACCCATGTGTGTTGATAGGGGGTGAGGATGGGGAATAATTTCTGTTGAAAGGAAATTCCAGGCACTTGGAGGGAGATGACAACAAAAACTACAACAACACCTGTGAGATTGGCGGATTTTGCTGAAATTTGAGTGAGGAGTGCCAGCACAATGCTATATAGTTTATACTCAGATGTAATCCCCGTAGGGTTTAATGGGACTTACTCCTAGATAGAACTATATAACTAAAGCTCCAACCATACTAAATATTTTATATATGAAAATATTTGAGGGGATGTCCTATTTGGCAATGTTTTGAACGGCCTTACCTGTCACCATGGTTTTATTCTTACTATGTAAAAAGGTAAAGGTAAAGGACCCCTGGATGGTTAAGTCCAGTCAAAGGTGACTATGGGGTTGTGGTGCTCATCTTGCTTTCAGGCCAAGGGAGGCGGCGTTTGTCCACAGACAGCTTTCCGGGTCATGTGGCCAGCATGACTAAACCCCTTCTGGCGCAATAGAACACGGTGACGGAAACCAGAGTGCATGGAAACGCCAGTTACCTTCCCGATGCAGTGGTACCTATTTATCTACTTGCACTGGTATGCTTTTGAACTGCTAGGTTGGCAGGAGCTGGGACAGAGCAACGGGAGCTCACTCACTGAGAGCCAGTGTGGTGTAGTGGTTAAGAGCGGTGGACTTGTAATCTGGGGAACCGGGTTCGCGTCTCCGCTCCTCCACATGCAGCTGCTGGGTGACCTTGGGCTAGTCACACTTCTGTGAAATCTCTCAGCCCCACTCACCTCACAGAGTGCTTGTTGTGGGGGAGGAAGGGAAAGGAGATTGTTAGCCGCTTTGAGACTCCTTTGGGTAGTGATAAAGCGGGATATCAAATCCAAACTCTTCTTCTTCTTCTTCCATCGCCGGGATTCGAACCGCTGGCCTTCTGAACGGCAAGCCCAAGAGGCTCAGTGGCTTAGACCACAGTGCTACCTACGTCCCATCCACTTATTCTTATTACAACAACCTTGGCAGAAGGTAGATTTGAATCTATTGGCATATCTCTTGGAGATGTGTAATCATTTTGCAAGAGTTTCTGACTTCCAGTTATCGAACAATAGCAAAATGAAGCACATCTGTTGGAAATTTGGCAACTGAAACAAAGAGAACTTGAGGAAACCATGAACAGCTCAATGTGTCGAAAGACCGTGAGTTCATCTAAGTTCTGATGCTGTAAAACACAACCAACCCTGTGCTCAGGAATTCCTCAGAGAATCATGTTCTTTCATACTAAATCAGTTTCACAGAATTGTAGCACTGGAAGGGATTCCAAGCATCATCTAGTCCAGACCCCTGCAATGCAGGAATCACAGCTTACGAATCCCTGACTGATGACCACCCAACCTCTGCTTAAAAACCTCCAGTGAAGGAGTACAAGACCTTCCGAGGGGGCCTGTTCCACTGTCCAGAAGCTCTTACCATCAGAAAGAGCTTCCTAATGTTTACTCAGAATCTCTTTTCTTGAAATTTGAATCCATTGGCTTGGCTTGCTCCTTCTTCCATGTGACAGCTCTTTAGAAATTTGAAGATGGGTCTCATATGCCTCTTATCCAGGCTAAACATATCCAACTCCCTCAATCATTCCTCGTAGAGCTTGGTTACCTTACCCTTATCATCTTGGTTGCCCTCTTCTGAGAATGATGGTGAGCCATTAATGAGCACTCTTTGGGTTCAGTTAGTCAACCAGCTACAAATCCATCTAACTGTTACCTCATCCAGCCCACATTTTCCAGCTTCTCCATAAGAATAAAAGGTAAAGGGACCCCTGACCATTAGGTCCGGTCGTGGCCGACTTTGGGGTTGCAGCGCTCATCTTGCTTTATTGGCCGAGGGAGCCGGCAAACAGCTTCCGGGTTATGTGGCCAGCATGACTAAGCCGCTTCTGGCGAACCAGAGCAGCGCACGGAAACGCCGTTTACCTTCCCGCCGGAGCGGTACCTATTTATCTACTTGCACTTTGACGTGCTTTCGAACTGCTAGGTTGGCATGAGCAGGGACCGAGCAACAGGAGCTCACCCCGTCGCAGGGATTCAAACTGCCGACCTTCTGATCGGCGAGTCCTAGGCTCTGTGGTTTAACCCACAGTGCCACCCGCCTCCCCTCCATAAGAATACCAAGGGGTAATTCTTCAAAAGCCTTACTGAAATTAAGATACACTACATCCATAGCAGCCCCCTGATCCACCAATCTTGCAACTATGTTTTGTGTTTTTTTTAAGGAATGAGATTCATCTGACACAACTTGTTTTTGAGAAACCCATGCTGGGTCTTAGTAATCACAACATCCTTTTCTAAGTTCTAATTCATTTTAGTCTATTCTGTTGTAGTTTTAACTTTCTGTATATTTTAAAAGATATTTTTTTTTTGTAAAGATACATATTTTTGTAAACACTTTGGGGTTTTTTAGACAATCAAGTGGTACCGGGGGGTGTGTGTACACACACACACATATATATATTTATATTAGTGTTTTCTGTTTTGTCCCATGGTTTTCCAAACCCAGTTTTTACTTTCCCCCACAATAAAATTCAGTCGCTGAACCAACAGGTGCAGTGTGGGGTTGAAGGTTTGGGGTTTTTATTGATTCCTGCGCTTTTACTCAAAAGCTTTCTATTTTCATGTCCTGTCCAATATTTTCTTTTTGTTTTCCTATTGAACATGGCAGGATTAGAATTTCCCCATAATTGCATCCCATACACAATCTATGTAAATTTAAATGTGTACGCAGCCTAGAATAAATTTAACTGATAATAAATAATAATGGTAAGATGGAAGTCACTGTAGATTTTCCCATTTTTGATGTATCTCTGCAATTCCATCCACTGATACATTGAAGGAGAAAAGTAATGGGATTAGTTTCTCTAGATGTCATATTCTTCGCTGATCTTTTAATCTATCCTAATTCCATATATATATGGGGGTAGCTTGTGGATTCTGCACATGCTCAAAGGCATTCTAAGATGCAGGAATATTTATTAGCTTCAGGAAATTATAAAGCAAACCATAATGCAAGCAGAATGACACTTCCCCCTTCATCATCTGTCTCTACACATACACTCCCCACTCTACTAGAGAAGACAGGACTTTATTTGAGTTTAAAATGTTCTTTCATTATGAGTGCCAGAAAATCAGTCTCTCATAAATAGAAATAACTGTGTATTTGTCTGGTCCACCCATGATCTCACTGAAAATCTAAGCAAACAGATGATCTTTGTAAAAAAAAGAATTCATTGCCAGATGAAAGGCAAAATGAAAGAAACTAAGAACTATTTTATAAATGCCCTGGGGTAGGGAGATATTTGGCACCTGCAGTTAGACGCCTTCACTTCTTTTGCCTGTCCCGACTTTCCCACAAGACAGCTTCATTGGATAGCTCCTGTTTCTGGTAGAGTCATACCTTGGTTTTCAAACAGCTTAGTTCTCAAACATTTTGGCTCCCGAATGCCGCAAGCCCAGAAGTGACTGTTCCGGTTTGCGAGCTATTTTTGGAAGCCGAACGTCCGACAGGGCTTGCTACAGCCAATCAGAAGCCGTGCTTTCATTTTCGAATATTATGGAAGTCGAAAGGACTTCCGGAATGGATTCTGTTAGACTTCCAAGGTATGACTTTACTATGAAAGAGGGAGAAAGACTCCTGAACAAACAACTGCATACAGTTTGTAGATTGCAGAAGGGTAATCAAGGCAGCTATTATGATCAGTCTAGGTGTATCCAGACTCTGCTTCAACAAATTTAAGGACAAATGGAAGGACTTTATTGCATATATACAGAAGCAATGTACACAGCTTAATACTCTGGCAGGGTTTTAAGAATACTTGTAATTTTATTATGAATGGACAATAAGTAATTCAAATGGTTAAAACTTTATAATGGACATGTAGCACATTGATATACAATGGAACCAAGGAAGGGAATAGGAGGAAGTCAATCTATTTTGTTTTGTTTCTGTTTTTATTGTTTGTTTTGTTTTTGTTATTGCTGAAATTAATAAAATGTTATGGGGGGAAATTCTCTTTTAAATCACAACACAATGTGTATTTTAACTCTTTAGCCCACATATGTTCCATCTGTATATTATATTATATTGCCCATTTAATCATGCATTCTTTAACATGTTCCTCTTCCATTTCAAATTTCAACAAAATTATATAATTTTTTTGATATAACGTGTTCATCATTACACAATTTTATTTGAAATCCATCTTACTTTATTCCGTGCCCCCAATGCTTTTTATACAACTTGAATTTATCTACTGATTGTAAATGAGAAAACCGCTGGAAGTTATAACTTTCCACTATTAATTATTCCCTTATTTTAATTTTACAATCTCCTTGGTTCCACTCTAACAACTCTTGATAGGTTAACAAATTTTCTTTATCTGTCACCTCTCTTCTAGAAAAAGCTTCTTGTGGTGAACCAATAATGGTGCCTTTGTGCATAACCTAAGTTAATATCTATTCCACATTCATAATATAGCACGCCTAATAAAGTCCACATTGTTGTGCCTTCTGAACAAAGCACGCTGAAAGCTGCAGTTGGCAAGGGGTCTTACCAAGCAGGTGTGGTACTTGGTAGTGTCTCTGCACAAGAGTTGCTGTCTCAGGTCCTGGAGCTGAGCCTTCAACAACTTCATGGAGAGACATGACTGTTTGTTTTCTCCCTTGGTTGTAGGACAGATGGAGGGGAGTTAAAGGGAAAGAGCAAAGACTAACATGGGCCCACAGCAAGACAGGTAAGAGGATGGCTCCACAGAATGTAAGGAAGAGCAACTCAAAGCCAAAAGTGTTGTGGACAACCTACCAAGAATCCCTCCTTTCCAGACCAAGGGGCCATCCGTCCTCTTCTGAAGTGCTCATTTGTTTTTATAAAGCCAAGCCTCCTTAATAATAATAATAATAATAATAATAATAATAATAATAATAATAATTTTTATTTATACCCCACCCTCCGCAGCCAAGACCGGGCTCAGGGCAGCTAACACCAGATATAAAAACAATTGATTAAAATACAACTTAAAAACAACATTAAAATGCAGCTTTTAAACATTAAAATGCAGAGTTTCATTTCAGTAGAAACTCAAATCAAAAACTTATAAAGCCAAACATCCTTTATCCAGTTCTGCTTTGAAGAGGGCATTACAAGGGGAAGCTGCCTTGAGGTCAACATTAATGCATGCCAATGGAGGAGAGGAGAGATGCTTTCTTGCCCTAGGAGGCATGGAGTGGCCGGCTGGCACCATTTGCATGCTGTGGGCTGGAGCCTCTGGCTCTGAGCAATTGACATGGCTAAACAACCTGCTTCCTCATAAATGTTAACAGTGTTATACATGATGTGATGGGATGATGAGCTGCTTGTGCGTAAAATCGTATCCCCTCAGAGTTTGTTCAAGTCCACAAACCTCTGTCTGTGACAGAGCCCCTCAGACATGGCTACTCTAGTCACTAGCAGATTCCGACAGTGGTTGCTTTCGTAATCGCTTCCAACATAAAAGCTCCTTAACGGAAACACGTCTTCTGGAATCTCTGCGTGACAGTTTCCGGCGAGGAGTGGGTGTTCTTACAGGAGGTCCTGAAACCTCTCCACTGTTTTCGCTGGAAGTGTCTCTGAGCCATCCCTCCAGCTCAGCTCCTCTCCCCCTGCTGGTTCCCTCATCAGCTGCTGCGTCTCTCCCAACCTGTGTGAGCCCTTTCACCTCCCTGTTGGTTTCCTCTTCAGCTGCTGCGTCTCTCCCAACCTGTGTGAGCCCTTTCACCTCCCTTCCGTCCGATGGCAGTTCCCTGACATCCACCTCCCCTCCAGGGCCCCCTTCACCCCCTCTCGCCCCCTCCTCTACGGGCGGTGAGGAGGCAAAACCCGGAATGAACTTCCTTCATCTTCCGATGTCTCGAACACTTCTCTCAACCTGTTGCGGTTCCTGGTCTCGAAGTACACCTCCTCCTCAGAGTCCATCTCCCCTTCCCCTTCCGAGTCCGGGAATCCTTCCAACTCCTCCCCTTCATCAGTGGTCCCAAAGTATTCCCTCCGGAACCTCTCTACAGGCTGAGGTTTCCTTGGGAACCTTTGATGGAACGTTTCTATCAATACCTCGTCATTGATATCTTCAGCCATTACCCAAGTGTTTTCTGACTCCGGTTCTCCTTCCCACGCTACCAAATACTCCACCTGATCCCCCTTCCACCTGGCGTCGAGGATTTCTGCCACATGGCTGCTGCATTCTCTTTCTTCTACGACCGGTCCCGAGTGGCCAGCCCTTCTCGTCCCCCTTCGTACGGTGACAGTAACGACCTGTGAAATACTGGGTGCAGTTTCATGTGGTTGGGTAACCGGAGCCTGAAAGCCACTGGGTTGACCTGTTGAATGACCTCAAAGGGACCCAACCTCCTGGGTCTTAATTTCTTACAACCTCCTTTGAACGGCACCCCTTGGGTTGACAGCCACACCCTATCTCCCACCCTTATGGTTTCACCTTCCCTTCGGTTCTTGTCTGCCTGCCTCTTGTATTCTTCCTTCGCCCTTTCTAAGTTGAGTTGGAGCTGACGATGGATTGCTTCCATTTCTTCCACAAAATGCTCGGCTGCCGGGACGCTCCATCTCTCCCCCTCTCCCCCTGGGAAAGCCCTGGGATGACACCCATAATTAGCCAAGAAGGGGCTCATCCCTGTGGACACATTCTCGGCATTGTTGTAGGCAAATTCCGCCAGCGCCAACTTTTCTACCCAGTCATTCTCTCTGTCATTGACATAACACCTCAGGTATTGCTGGAGGACACCGTTTGCTCTTTCCGCCTGCCCGTTGGTTTCAGGGTGCCGGGCAGTCGAAAAATTGACCTCCACCTGCAGTAAGCTCATGAGCTTCCTCCAGAACCTGGAAGTAAATTGTTTTCCTCGGTCTGAGACCACCCTCAATGGCACCCCGTGCAACCTAAAAATGTTTTCTACAAATAACTTCGCTGTCTCTTCCGCCGTGACTGCATGCGAGCAAGCTACAAAGTGGCACATCTTTGTTAGTAGGTCTACCACTACCATGATGGCTGTTTTCCCTTTGGACTTCGGCAGATCAGTCATAAAATCTATCGACACTGCCTCCCAAGGTCGTTCTGGGGTTGGTAAGGGTTCTAATAGCCCCGCCGGCGCCCGCCTTTCCCCTTTGGCTCGCTGGCATTGCTCGCACCCTCTTACATACTCACGTACATCTTCCCTCACCTTAGGCCACCAAAATTCCCTGGTGACCAACCACATGGTTTTGTGTTGTCCAAAATGCCCCGCCGTAGGGCTGTCGTGCAACTGCTTGAGTACCCTCCCCTTAACTCTCCTTCAGGGATATACAGTGCCCCTTTGTAATACAAAGCTCCATTTCTTTCCTCGAAACCCCTGGTTCCTCTCCATCACCCCTAAGACCTCTGAGCTTATTCTGGGCGTATTCATCATTCTCTGTTTCCTCTACCAGTTCTCTTTGTCCCACCAATGCCGCCCCACACACCCAGCGGTCTTCTGGAATGACATGTCTCTCTTCGGGTGCACACTCACCCTCCAAATATTCAGGTTTGCGTGAGAGAGCGTCCGCCCTAATGTTCTCTGGGCCTGGCACGTAACTAATCTCAAAGTTAAATTTGGAGAACTCCTGGGCCCATCTCACTTGCCGTTGGTTGAGCACTCGTGCCGTCCTCCAATACTCTAGGTTCTTGTGGTCAGTGCACACTTGCACCTTATGTTGTGCGCCAATTAGCAGGTGCCTCCATCTCCGGAACGCCTCATGAATGGCTAGTAGTTCTCGGTCATACACCGTGTAGTTCCTCTCGGATTTGTTCAGCTTTCGCGAAAAAAGGCACACGGTCTCCACTCTGACCCCTTCTTGCCTGGCTGCAGAAGCACCGCCCCAATCGCTCTGTCTGATGCGTCAGTTTCCACTCTCATCGGTTTTGTAAATCCACATGCAGGAGTTGTTGTTCCGAGGCGAAGGCCCTTTTTAGTTCCTCAAATGCTCGCTCCGCCTCCTCAGTCCACACGAACTTCTTCTTACTGCTGAGACAGTCCGTAATGGGCGCCGTCAGGTGGGCAAAGTTTCGGATGAACTTACGATAGAAGTTCCCAAATCCTAGGAACCTCTGCACATCCTTCTTTGTTTTGGGTGCTTTCCATTCCAGCACAGCCTGGACCTTGCCGGGATCCATGGCCAATCCCTTGTCTGACAGGTGATACCCCAGGAATTCCACCTCCTTGGTATGAAACGGACACTTCTCCAGTTTCACCCACAGCTGGTTGGCTTGCAGCCTGCTCAACACTTCTCTGACGTCTCTCACATGCTGCTCCTCATTCTCAGAATACACCAACACGTCGTCTAAAAGGCCACACAATTCTTGTAAAGCAAAGGCCCCAGGACGTGGTTCATAAACGATTGAAAGGTTGCGGAGCCTGCTTGGAGGCCGAAGGGCATAACCAAATATTCAAATGCCCCTAAAGGGGTGAACATAGTGGTTTTCCATTCATCCCCCTTCCTTATTCGTACCAGGTTGTACGCCCCCCTTAGGTCCAGCTTTGTAAAAATCTTTCCCTTCCGCACCCTTGTCAAAATGTCGTCAATCCTGGGCATAGGGAAGGCTACTGGTTCTGACACTGCATTTAAGGCCCTGAAGTCACACACCAGCCTCGGCTTGTTCGTGTTTTTCTTATCCACAAAAACACTGGGCTGCCCCCACCGCCCTGGACTCTCTGATGAACCCTCTCTTCAGGTTCTTGTCAATGAACTCTCTTAACTCCTGCATCTCTCTGTCTGACATGGCGTACAGCTTGCCTACAGGGAGCTGTGCTCCAGGGAGTAAGTTGATTTGACAGTCAAAGGGTCTATGCGGGGGTAGTTGGTCAGCTTCCCTTTCGCTGAAGACGTCACGGAGATCTGCATATTGTCGTGGTACCTTCACGTTCTCTGTTACTTCAGTCCCTGCTAGGGTGGCTTGGACCCCTGCCAAACCCTTTCCCTCTTTGCAGTGTTCTAAGCAATGTGCTGAACCAAAAGAAACCACTCTCTGATGCCAGCCCACCAGCGGATCATGTAACGCTAGCCAGCTCATCCCCAATATAATGGGAGCTCCTCCCAAGGTGGCCACATTAAAAGCTATCAGTTCGGTGTGCCTTGCTACCTTCATTATCATTGGGACGGTCTGCAAGCTGACTTCTCCACCCAACAGCTCCCTGCCATCGATCGTGGTCACCTGCAGGGGGCTGCTTACAAGGATTGTCTGTATCTGGTGTTCAGCTGCAAACTCTTTGCTCATGAAATTGCAGGAGCTGCCTGAGTCCAACAGCGCCTTTATCTTTAGAGGGTGTCCGTTTGGCAGCTCTAGCGTCACTTCTATCACTAGGGCGGGTTTAGGAGGTTCTGGCGTGGGCACTCTCACTGCTCTTTGGCCTGGCTGCTGTGCCCTGACAGTGGCAGCCAGGCGTTGGCTTTTACTTGCTCCGGTATATTTTCCTCTCTTCCATCCACAGCCCCTACCATCCCTTGCCATTCTTTCCTCTGGGGGCAGACTCTGGCAAAGTGACCTGGCTGTTGGCAGAGATAGCATTTCCGGGGGCCTTTTCCCTCCTTCTTTGCCCCCTCACTGGGCTTTGAAACTGCGCGCGCGCGCTGTTCCGATTTCCATCGGCTCTGCCGGTGGGAAAGTTGGCTCTGGAATGTCTGGAATGCGGAACTCCTTCCAACGTTCCCCTTTCCCTTCCCGCCTCTCCAATGCTCTCGCCTCCTGGCGCTCCTATGGCCAGCGCTGATTTGGTCAGCTGGTCCATAGACTCCGCCCTGGGCGCCCGGGAAAGTTCGTCTTTCACAGCCGAAGAAAGCCCTTCTTCAAAGAGCATTTGAATGGGTTCCGCCGATAAGTCCCACCCCAATCTGTGAACAAGCATGGTGAACTCAGTCCAGTACTCACGGACAGATCGGCTCCCCTGTTTGCAACCCATTAACTGTCTGCGCACCACTCCCTTTTCAATATCGCTGGAAAACATCAGATCCATGGCGCGAAAGAACTTCATCGTGTCTTTTAAGACGTCACTATTCGCTGCCATCAGGGGTCTAACCCAGTCTCTCGCCCCCTTTTCAAGATGCTCAATCACGAAAGCCACTCGTGATTCCTCGTCAGGAATTCATCAAACTGCAGATTGAGGGCATATTGCATTTCTGTCCGAAAACCATGATAGTTTTGGGCTCCCCCAAACTTCTGCACCAATCCTGGTACCTTTCTGGCGAACTGGGTGGCTTTCCCACTTTTGTCTGCATCCTGAGCCCTCCTCTCCTCAAGCCTCGCCGTCTGCATCGCTAGCTGGACCTCCAACATCTGGTACCTTTCTTCCAGGCTTGGACCCGCTCCAGCTCCTGCTTCTCCGGTTCCGGCTGGGTTGCTCATGATACCTTCTCCTGCACAAGCTGCTTTCAAAGTCTGTCGGAATGCTGTGATGGGATGATGAGCTGCTTGTGCGTAAATCGTATCCCCTCAGAGTTTGTTCAAGTCCACAAACCTCTGTCTGTGACAGAGCCCCTCAGACATGGCTACTCTAGTCACTAGCAGATTCCGACAGTGGTTGCTTTAGTAATCGCTTCCAACATAAAAGCTCCTTAACGGAAACACGTCTTCTGGAATCTCTGCGTGACAGTTTCCGGCGAGGAGTGGGTGTTCTTACAGGAGGTCCTGAAACCTCTCCACTGTTTTCGCTGGAAGTGTCTCTGAGCCATCCCTCCAGCTCAGCTCCTCTCCCCCCTGCTGGTTCCCTCATCAGCTGCTGCGTCTCTCCCAACCTGTGTGAGCCCTTTCACCTCCCTGTTGGTTTCCTCTTCAGCTGCTACGTCTCTCCCAACCTGTGTGAGCCCTTTCACCTCCCTTCCGTCCGATGGCAGTTCCCTGACACATGATCAGGGTGGATAAAAATCAATGATTAAAAAAAATAATAATCGGATCTTCTTTTATTTAAATCAGATTTTTTGGGGTTTAAATTGGATTTTTTTTTTTACAGTGGTACCTCGGGTTACATACGCTTCAGGTTACATATGCTTCAGCATCTTCCTTGAAGGATACATGGTTCAGAGTCATAGTCAGACACCTGGTTAGGTAAGCATGAAGGAAAATATAATGTTTCAGTGCTACCTGCCCTCTCTTCATTTCCTGCCAAATAACTTCAGCATCTGTCAAAATATATAAAAAAAATTAAAAATTGTCCAGTAGCACCTTAGAGACCAACTACGTTTGTTCTTGGTATAAGCTTTCAGCATCTGTATCAAGGATCAAAGGAAACATACCAAAGGATTTGATTCAGGATTACCAAATAATAAACATTTATTTGCTGCCATTATTTGCATGCTCCCTAACAAAAGACTTTGCAATAAATAAAACAATTTGGATTAAAAAAATAAGATATAAAACTGTAAAATCAAGGCAGGTGTCAACGCTGATGACATTCTCCTCTGACTGCCGGAAACCATGATCAACTGATGTCTGTTTTGGCCTGACGTTGCCTGCTATTTTATTCCTTCTGCTTCCATAATTTCTTGCACCCAGGTCCCACGCTTAAATTTGAAACACAGCGATATGGAAAGATACTTTAGTTTGTCAAGCACTAGTAAAAAGCGAAACAGGAAATTCCCACTCCCGCACAATCAGAATATGTGTTCCACTTGCACACATACTGAAAACCTGGGCGGGGGTGGAATTAGGCAAGACGGGGGGAGTCCCCACTTACACGCATCCTGGTGATGCACATGGTCACCTGGAATGGAATCCCCACGTAAGTATCCCACGGGGGGGGGGGGGGCACAGAAAGAATGTGGTTGGTCAAGGGAGCCAAGGATTCAGAAAGGTTGAAAACCTCTGCTCTGACTAGCTGCCTCTCTGGGAAGCTATTTCAGATCCACATAGCAGCTGTGCCACAACACCTGTTCTTCCCCTTGCCGGTCCTGGTGGCTACCCTGTGCTAGGATATTATCGTTCTCATGAACATCAATCGCAGCACCAGCATCAGAGCAAGTGGCACACATGGACCTTTCTATTTTCTTTTCTTCTTTGGCAATCACTCATAGCCAAGTAAGATTGTCTTCCATGAATATGGTCTTAACAGTGTGTCCATAGTGGAGGCTGAGGATACCTTTCCTGAATTCCAAAATGGTTTCCGACCTTCTAGTGGGACAGTGGACATGATTTTCACTGCTCAACAGCTTCAAGAAAAAAAGCAGAGAGTAAAACCAACCCCTGTATACGATGTTTATTGATCGGACCAAGGCCTTCAACACTAAATTGTATTGCCCTGCGGACTGTCTTTCTAAAAATTGGCTGCCCAAATAAATTTGTGACGATCCTTTGGCTCCTTCACGAGAACATGAAGGCAACAATAGCGGATAACCATGGCTCTCAAAGTGGGCCTTTCTATAGCACTGCCTTTATGCCTTGTGGGGCTTTTGTCAGGACCAGGACTGGAAGACACCTAGCCTTTTTTTACCTCAGCGCAAGCCACTTTCCCACTCTTTTTAAAATAATTTTTATTAAATTTTCTGCAGTACGTTTTAGAATAACCGTTTCAACAACCTTAAAATATCAGTGACTTCCTTTCTTCTCTTTCCGTGGTTCATTTTGCATAACATAAATCCCTGCATATTTTACATAAATAAACCATTCAGTAATCCATTGTTACTTCCATCAAAACTTATTTACACTATTGAATTTATCTTAATGCTGCCAACGTTTTCAAGTGTACACAATCCCCCCCATATATTCAATAAACATTTTCCAATCTTCTTTAAACGTATGTTCTTCTTGTTCTCTTATTCTGTATGTTAGGTCCGCAAGCTGCACATATTCCATCAGTTTAAGTTGCCATTCTTCTTTATAGCTGGGACCTCGCTCACTTTCCATTTTTGAGCTAACAAAACACGGGCCGCAGTAGTGGCATACATAAATAACCTTTTTGACACCTGGGAATTTCCGTCTGAATTATCCCCAACGAAAAGGACTCAGGGTTGTTGTTTTTTGAAAAGTGCTTTTAAACACTTTTTTCAATTCATTATGAATTATTTCCCAATATTCTTTTGCCCTTTTCAGGTCCACCACATATGAAAGAATGTACACTCTTTCCCACTCTCTGTGGGATGAGAAGGAGAAGCAGCACCAGCAGAAGACTGCCTCTCCCCAGGAATGGTTTCCTTAGGGTTTAGTATGTCCTGAGATGGCATCTCTCTCCCGCAGCTGAAACAAGCCCCTGATGTAGAATTCCAATGGGAGTCTCAAGCAATAGCTCAGATGAGAGTAATGCCAGTAACTGGCTGCCTGCTAGCCAGACAGAGCAGGGCTGGGAACAGAAGGCAAACCCTCTTTCCCCTAATGTCATTCTTCCTAGAAAGTACTTCTCAGAATTAAATCCTTTCTTGCACTGGAATCCCAGGAGAATGGAGGGTACATTGTGATTCATAGAGTAATATTACTACTACTACTAATATTTATTCCCCAGCCACTCTGGGCGGCTTCCAACAAAATATTAAAAGACAGTAATGCATCAAACATTAAAAGCTTCCCTAAACTATTGCAATAGACCAGGGGTCGGCAAAGCTTTTGTGCCTTGGGCCGGTTCATGGTCCCGCAGATGCCGCGGTGGCTGGAGTGTGTGTGTGTACACGCGCATGCATGCGCAAACGCTATTTCCGGCACTCCTTCCGGCGCGGAGGAGGCGTGCGCAGCTTCCCATGGGCTGCAGGAGCTTCCTGCAGCCTATGGGAAGCCGGCCAGCATCGCGAAAGGCGGTCCCCGCTCTGCTCTGCACCACTTTAGCGCAGCGCACTGGAGCCAACCGAGTGGGCAGTGGGGGTCCATGGGCCTTAGGTTGCCGACCCCTGCAATATGCGGAGCTCGTGTGTGAAGGCAATCCCATTCCCTGCTGCTTTCAACTACTAGATAGAGCATAGGTAGGCAATCTAAGGCCCAGGGGGCGGATTCGGCCCAATCGCCTTCTAAATCCGGCCCACGGACGTTCCGGGAATCAGTGTATTTTTACATGAGTAGAATGTGTCCTTTTATTTAAAATGCATCTCTGGGTTATTTGTGGGGCATAGGAATTTGTTTATTCCCCCCCCCAAAAAAAATACAGTCCGGCCCCCCCACAAGGTCTGAGGGACAGTGGACCGGCCCCCTGCTGAAAAAGTTTGCTGACCCCTGAGATAGAGGGAGCCAACACACCAAGCACAACAGAACATTCCCTTCTCCTCACCCTACCTCCAAAATCAGCTGTGCCAGGGGGTACGGATCTGCAGAACCCCCGGAACAGAACACAGGGGAAGGAGTTGCAGGCCATTCCATCACACAAACTGAAACGCTTACATTGACAGAACTATTGCAATGTTGAATTTGACATAAGAATGCAGCTTTCCCCAGAGTGGAGAAAAACAAAGAAGGCGGCTGGAACACAAAGCAATTGCGCAATGAAACCTTTGTGTTCATGGATACGGGATATCCACTGACCGCAAGCGATGATAGCGGGAATGAACTTATCAGAAAGACAAAACCGCATTCATCGTGGGATGCAAGATTACGAAAGCCTTTTCTCAAATCTCGTCCTTAGACAGGGGGCTGAGCCAAATCTAGATCTTGCAACCGGTTACATCAGTTTGCATCACCCTTCTGGGTGGGTTTGTGACTTAAATACAGCAGTAAAATATGAATGGCGTTCATAGCAATGGCAATGCTCCACATGTTTTTCTCAAAACAAGTCCTGTTCGGTTTAATGAGAATTGCTAGCGTGAAACCAAAATAAATTGTGTGTGTAACAAACTTTGCTAAACTCACTTTCTCAGCTGCATGGTATAAAATATTTAAAATTATTTGAATTGTTAAACATTTTAATACTCTTGGTTAGGTGATAATTTATTAATTACCTTATTACCAAGATAGTAGTAGACAAGGGTACAGACAATTTCCAGAGGTGAAGCCATGTTAGCCTGTTGCAGCAAAAAAACAAATTGCATTTATTGCCATAAGATTTAATTCAATATTGTCAATCACACTACACTTTCTTGTAAGTCCGCTCACCTTTTCCTGGCAGGCAGAGTTGCGGCTGGGCAGCCGGGTCTCAACAGTTTACCGGCCAAAGGGGCAGAGCCTCTCCCCTGCGTCACGCCGGCTGCATCGTCATCCATCGTCGCTGGGGTTCTGCCCTCTGTAGGACAGTCCCAGCCAATCAGCGGTCAGGGTGGGTGTGGCCACGGGCAATTTAACCATGGCACGGCCGGCCGGTACCCACTCTCTCACTCCATTGCCAGATCACCCAACCCACCCACTGTCTTTCCATACTTTGCTCTGATATGGCCTTGAAATGGACACTTGTTGGTCGCCATATTGTTGGGGCCAGGTAGGAATTTTCCCACTTGGCAAATTGGCACCTGCCATTTGGTTTTCGCCCACCTTGTGCAATCGTCATAACTTTTGTGAGGTTAGGTCTTTGTTTGGATGGAGGGGAGGTTGTAGCCTTTGCCTGCCCCTCCTTAGTAAGGGTATCCTGTTAAAGCAGTGATGGCCAAACTTGGCCCTCCAGCTGTTTTGGGACTACAATTCCCATCACCCCTGACCACTGGTTAGCTAGGGATGATGGGAGTTGTAGTCCCAAAACAGCTGGAGGGCCAAGTTTGGCCATCACTGTGTTAAAGGGTCCCGGGGTGTGACTCCTGTCCGAAGCCTGGATGTGGGCTATGGCCATGTCACAGCCCCTACGGGGACCTCTCGGGGTGCCCCTATTTGATGTATGTCATAGGGCAACCCCTATTGGTGGTTTACCCTTAAGTGGACTCCCTGAAGACAAACAGGAGTCAAGATACAGTGATACCTTGGGTTACATGCACTTCATGTTACATACGCTTCAGGTTACAGACTCCGCTAACCCAGAAATAGTGCTTCAGGTTAAGAACTTTGCTTCAGGATGAGAACAGAAATTGTGCTCCGGCGGCGTGGCAGCAGCGGGAGGCCCCATTAGCTAAAGTGGTGCTTCAGGTTAAGAACAATTTCAGGTTAAGTATGGACCTCCAGAACAAATTAAGTACTTAACCTGAGGTACCACTGTATAGCCTGGCTTCACCCCAACGCCTAAGCCAAACCGCTCACATCTGTAACCAATAAAGTTGTGGCCTATTTGAACCCATAAACCAAAATACTTTGAGTCAGTGTGTTTCATTGTTCTGCTTGACACTTTGTGGCTCGGGTGCCTTGGCATGCAATAGTTTTTCCACTTTTTATGCTTAAAATGGCAAGCAGAAACACAGGTGGTTTCAGATTGGGGAGTTCTTTTCTGCCTGTGTTTCTCTGCTCAAAATCTCCCACCATTTTGCCTTCCCACTGATGAGGGAAATTGGTTCGGGACCTCTGTATCTCTTTCCCATTAGAGAGAAAAACAGCTTGAGTGGGGCAACTCTAAGCAGGGAAATAGTTGTCGATATCCCCTTCCTTTTTGAATTATGGTGCTGGAGGAGACTCTTGAGAGTCCCATGGACTGCAAGAAGAACAAACCTATCCATTCTTAAGGAAATCAGCCCTGAGTGCTCACTGGAAGGACAGATCCTGAAGCTGAGGCTCCAATACTTTGGCCACCTCATGAGAACAGAAGACTCCCTGGAAAAGACCCTGATGTTGGGAAAGATGGAGGGCACAAGGAGAAGGGGACGACAGAGGACGAGATGGTTGGATGGTGTTCTCGAAGCTACCAGCATGAGTTGGACCAAACTGCAGGAGGCAGTGGAGGACAGAAGTGCCTGGCGTGCTCTGGTCCATGGGGTCACGAAGAGTCGGACACGACTAAACAACTAAACAACAATCCCCTTCCTTCCCTTTTCCTTCCACTGTTTCTCTGCACCGCCTGAAATCACCCACAGCTGCTTTGCATCAAAATAAATGATCAGTCATCCATCTTATCGGAACACATAGTCCCGAGAAAGTAACTGTTCTGTCATTACAGCTGTGATAGATGACAATGAAAGCGGCGATAGCAAAGGCAGTTCTGGAACACAAAAAACAGAGGAGGAGCAGAGACACCTCAAAACTTGATTCATAAGAATCAAGCCCAGAGTGTGGCTCACCACTCTTAATTACTGGCTGAGACTAGCCTTCCTTCCGAGCAGCCTTGCTTCCCTGACAACTGAAGACGAATTTCAGTTGACATGGAAACGAGCTGTGGAAAATATAACAACAACTCTACGGTTCAATCCACAGATCATACTTAGCACGGGGCACAAACAAGCAAAAACAACATTAAACAGCATATGGTAGCTACAGAGCGACATGCAGACCTAGCCAGGTCCCCAAAATTTTAATTAGCGAAACTAGAAGATACCTGACTTCCCAAATGCCATACACAGCTAACCTCGAAATACCAAAACAACGAAGGGCTTCCACTTTGGCCCGTTGTCAGGCCCTCCCTTCAGCCATTCAGGAAGCCGATATGGGAAGATACCTTACGAGGAGAGGAAATGCCCTTGTGGCTCTGGGCACCAGGAAACAACGGAGCATGCCCTTCTTCATTGCCAGTATTATATAGACATTTGAACTAGGTTTATCCAACCCATCTTATATATTGTATTTTCCGCTCTATAAGACGCACCAGACCATAAGACGCGCCTTGTTTTGGAGATGGAAAACAAGAAAAAAAATATATTCTGAATCCCAGAAGCCAGAACAGCAAGAGGGATCTGGCTTCTGGGATAGCCTCTTGCTGTTCTGGCTTCTGGGATAGCCGCTGGCAGTGGGATGAAGGCTCCCCCTGCCCGGAAGAGGCTGCGCGTGGCTAAGCTGCCCTCTGTCCCTTCCCCCACCCCCCGCAAAAGCCAGCCAAGAGCCACGCTCCCTTTAAAGAGAGCGCGGAGTGTGTTTGCGGCTCTTGGGGGCTTTTCCCCGAGTAGGGAGAAGGGACTGATGGGCCGCTACCCACAAAAGCCAGCCAAGAGCCGTACGCTCTTTAAAGGGAGCGCAGCTCTTGGGGGCTTTTCTGGGAGGGTGGGGAAGGGACAGAGGTGTGTGCTCTGTCCCTTCCCCCACCTCCCGCAAAAGCCAGGGATAGCCGTGCGAAGCCTCCACAAGGCAGCGGGATGAAGGCTCCCCGCTGTCCTGAGGAGGCTTCGCGTGGCTAAGCCAGAAGCTAGAACAGCAAGAGGGATCTGGCTTATGGGATAGCCTCTTGCTGTTCTGGCTTCTGGGATAGCCGCGCAGCCTGCATTTGCTCCATAAGACACACACACATTTCCCCATACTTTTTAGGAGGGGAAAAGTGCGTCTTATAGAGCAAAAAATACGTTAAGTTTCCTGGGCGTTCAGAACAACACAACATCTCCCTGTTACTATAGGACGAAAGCCAGAAGTCACATATTTAGTCATTGCCATGATTGATATTTGTTGAAGGATGGTCTATGCTACAATGCAGTCCTAAATTGAAGGCCGATATTGTTAGATCCGCACCCCGTATAGCTGTTTTAATTGGTCTTTTAAAATTTTATTATCAGTTTTTATCCATCCTTTATTTATGCTTAATTAAGTATTCTATGTATATGCTTTAAGCTACGTTTGGTTCTTGCTCCCATTTATTTAGTAATTATTCACTTAGACTCATACTGTTATGCTATTTATTTAGATGCTTTGCTTATGCTGGTCTGTGACCGTAATAACGTAAATTCATTCATTCATTCATTCATTCATTCATTCATTCACTAGATGTGAAGACACGTGCAGAGACACAAGAGGGAGGAAAGGGGGTCCGTTGGAAATTACCAACCACCACTCACTGCACCGAAAGCATTAGGGAAGAATTGGCAGTCTTGCTTGTCTTTTTTTTAAAAAGTAACATTTTTTTTAATAATGTCCATTGCCTCCCCACATGTCATCCACATTCTGAAATATTTCCCCCAGCAACCTTTCATCTACATGAAACTCATTAGATGGGGTCTCCAGGATTCATTTTCCCTCCATTGATGCCTTCTGTAGATTTCAACACCATCGGCTAAGCCCATTTTGCAGTCTCTGTAAAGAAAGTCCTCTACCTGCATGCAGTTGGGGAGCAGAAAGAAAGGCACCACGAGGACAATTCAGGCAGTCCTGGGTATGCAACTTGCAGTATTAATTCTGCCATGTTTTACTCCTAGAAGGCAAACACTTTGGGAGAGATTGTTTCGATTTGGACAAAAGTATGGAACAATGCTTGACAGTGAGCACTGCCATTGTTAAGTACAGTGGGACCTCGGGTTCCAGCCGCTTCAGGTTAAAGACGCTTCAGGTTACAGACTCCGCTAACCCAGAAATAGTACCTCTGGTTAAGAACTTTGCTTCAGGATGAGAACAGAAATCATGCTCCGGCGGCGCGGTGGCAGCAGGAGGCCCCATTAGCTAAAGTGGTGCTTCAGGTTAAGAACAGTTTCAGGTTAAGAACAGACCTCCGGAACGAATTAAGTACTTAACCCGAGGTACCACTGTACAGTAATACCTCATGTTACGTTTGCTTCATGTTACGTTTTTTCAGGTTACGTCCCATGGTGACCCAGGGTTACTTCCGGGTTTCGCCACTCGTGCATGCGCAGTAGCGCTAGATCAAGTTTCGCGCATGCGCAAAAGCACCAAATCACACTGCGCACCGGTGCAGATACGGTGCTTCAAGTTGCGGGCTTTTCATGTTGTGAACGGGCCTCGGGAATGGATCCCGTTTGCAACCAGAGGTACCACTGTACAGTATAATTGTTTAATTGACACTGAAATAGAAAATCCCTAAATGTGTACTGCTGAGAGGGTTTAACCGGAAGATTCCATTGAAGCTTTAGAAAACTAAGAAGAGCCCTCTGAGCTCTAGCTGAGTTGATAATTATCTATTGTTATTCTCTGGTAACTCTGACGTGAGTGTTTAACCTTAGATTAGGTGATTAAAGCAATGAATTGCAAATCGCCATTTTGAAGCAGTTGCCTTTGAGTCTTTGTTCTCAGGCTCTATGAGAAATATATTGTGAAATCCCATAAAATGCCCATTTGCCATTCATCCATCTAAACAGCATAAGACATCAGAATACCAGAGCATAATGAGCAGAAGACTAAATACCCTACCTCACACATTAGGGGAAGAAACCTGAACAGGCAATGAGAAATAGGTGCCCTTATTCGCTTCACATACACAAAGAGGGCGGGATGAGCTATGCTGACTGAAGTCCCAAACACAGATGCTTAACACAGTCTCTCCAAACCTGACCTTCATGCTTCATAAGATCCTTTTGATCCAGCCTGCTCTGGAAGCCTGCAAGCCTTTGTGCCCCCTTATACTGGCTCACAAGAACTTGGTCTTCCACTATGTTACACCATATAGATAAGTGTGGATGAGCCCATAGATACGTTAAAGCACAGCTGCCAACTTACAGATTTGAAAATAACGGACCAGCAGCCTTGAAAATAAGGGAACAGCAGCCAAAATAAGGTATTTTGGCTTAGCTTATACAGAAGCTGCACTGGTTGGAGGGTATACTAAGCAGCACGTCGGGGCTGCCATCGTCCTGGTGCGAGGAGTTCCATCGGCCCTTCCTCGCCTGAGAGAGAGAGAGGTGGAGGGAGAGAGACTCTCGCCCACACCGCCCGCGAGCCCAGCATGAGGTGGTTGCGGCACCGCGATGGCCGCTGAAGCGCCACCCTTCTGCGTCCCTCCCCATCCCCTCCTCTTCCTCCTCCCTCAGGCCGCCTCCTCAGCCTCCGCCGCTGCCGCTGCCGCCTCCGCCTCCGGCTTCCCCTGGCAACGCAGCAGAAGTCTCGCAAGAGAGGGGCTGCCTGCCCACCCGCCGCCACCTGTCTCCTCACGACGCGCCCCTGAAGGGGAAAAGGGAGAGACAGAGACGCGCAGCTCGTGCATGCGCTCTCTCTCACTCTCTCGCGGCAGAGGACCCCGAGCCGCTGCTTCCTCCTGAGCTGGGCGAGGATGAAACCCGGGAAATTTAAGGGACATCATCAATAAGGGACGGCAGCGGGACATGGCGCTGGGATAAGGGAGTTCCTGCCAAATAAGGGACGGTTGACAGCTATGCGTTAAAGAGTCAGGAAAATTGGCACCTGCCTCTTGCATATTGTCTTGTTGGGCCCTCTGAGTCAAATCGATGCCAAGAAATTAATTGTTTGGCTACAACCCACATAGATCAGGGAACAGAGAGAACATTTTTTAAATGTTCTAACATTTTAAAGTTAGATACTGGTTTGTGAGAAGTTTCTTATTTACTTACTTACTTACTTACTTACTTACTTACTTACTTTGCCTGTGGTTTGAGGAAAGGCTTGGCTGCCTTCTTGTTACTCTTTTTGCCTTCTTTCTGCTACTTCAAAAGCTGCTTCTGCTGGATGCTCAGCCCTGGGAAACTGGCGGGATTTTCCCAATCCCCCCTCACTGCCTCTTTGATTCCTCTTGCCTGAAAGCCTTGCATCCTAATTCATGAGGTCTATCGATTGTTTGCTATTCGCCATCACAGGAAAGACAAACTGCATCTTCCATAATGCAATATTCCTTTCAGTGGCTGCTTTGAATTCCCTGACATTGAAGAAAACGTCCTTGCCAGAAAACCCAAAACGCCACTTTTTTCACCCAGGGCTTCCAGCATTGTTGGGTAGGCAAGGTGATTATACCCCCCCCCCCCGCTTACCCATACCATTTGTAGCAATGGAAAGGTGCCCCCGCTGCCCCACTCAGCCAAAGCCTTGTTTACTGGGTGGCAGCAGCTTCAGCGACATACAGTGGTACTTCGGGTTACAGACGTTTCAGGTTACAGACTCCGCTAACCCAGAAATAATACCTTGGGTTAAGAACTTTGCTTCAGGATGAGAACAGAAATCGTGCTCCGGCGGCGCAGTGGCAGCAGGAGGCCCCATTAGCTAAAGTGGTGCTTCAGGTTAAGAACAGTTTCAGGTTAAGAACGGACCTCCGAAACGGATTAAGTACTTAACCCAGGGTACTACTGTATCGCAAAATTTCCAGGAGACCTCACCGGAATCTGCTGCCATTACTGATTCTCCTCACTTCTCCAGCAGGGGCTGGGTGGGGGGTTAGGGGTGTAGTGTGGGGGGTGGGACTGCCAGGTCTATGACCCCAGGCACTTTATTGAATTACAGTATGTGAGTGGTTGCTTAGGCATTGGTTAGCGACTATTTGTTCCCACATAGAGGTAGGAACAGAACTGACAACCGCAAGCCTGTGGAAGTCAGTAAGGGTAAACATTTCTGGGGAGAAAATTGAGCTGGGCACCAGGCTCTCTCCACTCCCCAAATGCTCCCAGGGGCTCTTGCGTGGCCCTAGCCCCTTGCCAGGGGATTGGACAAGAACATGGCGAGCCCCTGGATTCCTTTACTGGAATACCCTTGCAGCAGCAGGACTGGAGGGGCAGGCACAGCCAACCACATCCCCTCCACCAAACAAAATTAACCAATGTGGGTTAAACCACAGAGCCTAGGGCTTGCCGATCAGAAGGTCGGCAGTTCGAATCCCCGCAACGGGGTGAGCTCCCGTTGTTCGGTCCCAGCTCCTGCCAACCTAGCAGTTCGAAAGCACACCAGTGCAAGTAGATAAATAGGTACCGCTCCGGCGGGAAGGTAAACGGCGTTTCTGTGCACTGCTCTGGTTCGCCAGAAGCGGCTTAGTCATGCTGGCCACGTGAATCGGAAGCTGTACGCTGGCTCCCCCGGCCAATAAAGCGAGATGAGCGCCGCAACCCCAGAGTCGGTCACGACTGGACCTAATGGTCAGGGGTCCCTTTACTTTTACCTTTAACCGCAACCTTACAAGTTGTGACAATTTGTTACGCAGTAAGCAAAAACCACATGGTACCAGCCAATCAGCCAAATGGTAAAAATTCCTACCAGGCCCCTGCTCCAAAGCAGACAACCCCATGACAGGCATAGCAAGGTCAGCACGAACAAACCCTAAATATAGGGAGGGTGGGCGGGTGATCCGATGTGTGCAGTGAAAAGAGGAAGCTCAACGCTCCGCACGGGGAATAAATAGCACCCCCATCAATCAAACCATTTTGCAACATTAAATTCTCCCCAGCAACAATTGGAGGTGCCCTATTAAAATTGTGGCCATCCATACTAACCCGCCCAGCAACAGGGGATGTCATGGTTGCCCCCACCAGAACATGTGCTTTCCATGAAGGAGAACCCGCTTTGCTTCCTTCTCACGCCACCTGCAAGGCTGGGATCATTGCAGCCTCACAAAGCGGCGTCACATGAAGACACGCTCCACCGCTGGGTAGGGGAATTCACCCCACTGAATTCCACTGCCTCAATCCACCTCAGGGCGGGCTGGTCCTGTTTGTGAGTACTGTAGACTGAAATCTTGTTACATACTCAGCATTTTCGATCATGAGTAATAAGCTGGAGTGTTTTGACTTGCATACAGGAAGCAACACAGTTCATATAAACAAAACCGAATCTTTGATTTCCATCTAGGGAGGCTCTGCCCCGCCCCCCGGCCCCCAATCATAGCTGTCAACGTTTCCCTTTTTTTAAGGGAAATTCCCTTATTCTGAATAGGATTCCTCACAAGAAAAGGGAAAAGTTGACAGCTATGCCCCCATTTGCTCTGCTCACCAACCTGCCTACTCTCATTGATAATTCTCTCGTTGCCACCTTAGTTGCTTTAAAGCACCTTGAAAACTCACAGTGAGACAGATTAGCATGCACTTAACTTCACCAAATAAAGGGACACGGGTGGCGCTGTGGGTTAAACCACAGAGTCTAGGACTTGCCGATCAGAAGGTCAGCAGTTCGAATCCCCGCGATGGGGTGAGCTCCCGTTGCTCGGTCCCTGCTCCTGCCAACCTAGCAGTTCAAAAGCATGTCAAAGTGCAAGTAGATAAATAGGTACCGCTCTGGCGGGAAGGTAAATGGTGTTTCCGTGTGCTGCTCTGGTTTGCCAGAAGCGGCTTAGTCATGCTGGCCACATGACCCAGAAGCTGTACGCTGGCTCCCTCGGCCAATAAAGCGAGATGAGCGCCGTAACCCCAGAGTCGGTCACGACTGGACCTAATGGTCAGGGGTCCCTTACCTTTACTAACTTCACCGAAACCAACAAAACTTCAAAGCAGAGGCGGCCTGTCCATGGCCCTGATGTCAAAATTGGGGTTTAGCTTTTGCTGCCCAACTCCCCATGGGACTCTGAGTCCCCCTAAGTCCATGATCAGTCAGAGAAGAATGGATGGAGGCAAAATAAATAGCAAAAACAGGCAGACCTCCGCGTAACTCTCAAAACAGAAGTGTAGCACTCAAACTGGAAGCGTAACACTCGAAACGGAGGACGTTCGGCTTCAAAAAAAAGTTTGCAAACTGGAACACTTACTTCTGGGTTGGCAGTGTTTGGGTTCCAAGTTGTTTGAGAATCAAGGTACCACTGTATATCCATTCCATAGGATTACTCACTTGCTGCCTCTCCTCTGTTTTCTGTGCATCTTCAGAGATCTGTTGTGGTGAGATCTTAGGAGATTCAGAGACAACGTGACTCTAAAAAGGAAGCCCCAAAAGGAAGTTAGTTCCCAGCAAAGATTAGGAGGGTAGAAGATACAGAAAAAGTCTCTATATCAGTGATTCCCAAACTGTGATGCTGAGGCGTCTTTTGAAAAAATAGCAAGAAGCAAGAAAATGAAGGCTATTTTGGCATCCACAAGTACTGGGATGACTGTGCAAGAGCTGCAGTGATAGCACAGTAATATAGCCTAAAGAGGGTAAAAGACTGAACTATAAATCAGGAAGTTCCTGGTAGAAATCTCACCACTAACAGGACTGTACTTTTTGAGAATACTAAGGAAAAACCATCTTCCGCAGAAACTGCTGCTTGCCTTCTATCACTGTGCCATTGAGAGCGTGCTCACTTATGGCTTATGTGTGTGGTACGGAAGCTGTACTACCCAGGACAGGATGGGGTTGTGCAGGGTTGTTAAGGCAGCAGAGAGCATTGTTGGCTGCCCACTCTCCACCTTAGAGCAGATTTATGCCACAAGGTGCCATAGGAAGGCACTGGACATAGTAAAAGATCCATCACATCCTGGTCACTGTCTCTTCGAGCTCTTGCCGTCGGGACGGAGATACAGGACGATGAAGACAAGAACGAGCCGTCTTAAGAACAGCTTCTTCTCCAGAGCGATCTCGGCCCTGAATGGGAAGCCCGGACTTTGAAAGTCATCTAATCTCCCTTGCTGTATTATACTGTATCGATTAATTAGTGTTTTTATGGAGCAGTCAATTAATTTCGTTGTCCCCAAAGGGGGCAATGACAATAAAGATATTATTATTATTATTATTATTATTATTATTATTATTAATTCAATAGGTGGCCTTAATCACTGAATTATTATTTCTTATTCTCAGTTCATCTCACATTGGAAATAATAATAATACTGAGCTGCCTTGCAGGACTGATGCAAGGACTGCAAGGTAGTGGGTGCGAAACACTGTGAACGTCCTAAAAGTTCAAAGGCTAAGTATTACGATTATTTATTACTATAATACTTTATGGTGAAACCAGGTGCAGTTTGCATGTTGAGCTCAGGCTCTTGGTGACAATAAAATACAAGTGCAGACAGAGACGTGGGTTGCATTCAAGTTGTTTGCTAATGCTGACATTAGTGCTTTAAATTATTAAACTGCAGCAAGTTTTTTTTTTTTAAAGCTCTGTGGCTATATAAGCTTCATATTCAAAGAAACACTGGAAATATCTGAAGTGCAATATAGCAAAATGCAAAGCTCAAACTTGAAAAGTATACTAGGAGATATTATCTCTGTTGTTTGATCTATGCTTGTGGGTAGATTGAAGTTACAGTCTTACTTTGAATCGTAATTCCAACAAAGAAGGAAGTTGTTCGGCTTGAGCTTCTTGTTTTGCATACAGGAAGCAGCACAGTTCATTTAAACACAAGCTCGATCATTGATTTGTAAATCAAGCATATATATCTTTCTAACTCTGCAAACCTTGCATCAGATGGATAGTCAACATCCCCCCCCCCCAAAGTGTCACTATTTTTTTATTGCACTTTAGGCACTGCTTCATCTTTCTTGCACATCTCCCTATAAATTATTGTCACATCCAGTGAATATATGCCAAGCTGATATTACCTCCGCAAACTTTGCATGAGATGGATATAAATCAGAATGCACCTTTCCTGTGGTAGATTCATCTGAGATCAGGTATTGCTTAGAAGTTATTTTCTGCAAATACTACTACAAGGTGACTGCCAATCTGATTTTTTTGTGGTTTACTTCTGTAGTTCATGGGATAAGTAAAGCTGGAATAACTTGGAATAAAATAGAGCCTCTCAATGAACTCTCTTGACCCTGGTGCTAGCCCTGATCTTAAATATATTCTGGAAGACACGAATTAAAAACTCAGTACTTAAAGATCAGAAGAGTAATCCAATGTTATATGCAAACTTTAATTACCACACCCTGTAGAGCAGGCATAGGCAAACTCGGCCCTCCAGATGTTTTGGGACTACAGCTCCCATCATCCCTGACCACGGGTCCTGTTAGCTAGGGATGATGGGAGTTGCAGTCCCAAAAAATCTGGAGGGCCAAGTTTGCCTATGCCTGCTGTAGAGGGTCTGCATAGACAATAAAATCTTCCTCTAAAGGTAAACTCAGAACATAGGAACCTGAGTCATGTCTCACTAGGGTCACATTGTTTCAACTGCAAACTGGGTAAGGTAAATAAAATAGCAAACAGATAAGAACTTGTAGAAAATAAACAATGAAATAAAGGTGCTATGCCACTTATTCATTCAAAAAGAACCTCTCCCCTGGGAATAGACTTCTGACCTTGCAGGACAATGTATTCAGAAGCTCTGTTGTGTGTTTCTGTAAAACAAGTGCCCTACTGGAACAGCTACATGAGAAGACGGATTTTATGACTGATGCGATCAGAAATTTTGGACAGGCAGTGGGAAATTATATAGAGCCCACCCAGGAATCAGATCAGGAGTGTGCCCTGACAGAACAGTTGAAGGAAGAGGATTTTTCTGAATCTTGGGCGCCAGAGATGGAGGGAGCTGTGGCCCAGCAGGAACATGAATTCTTGGATTTGACAAATGAACTTGATAAAAGCCAGATTTGGAAAGATAAAGTTTGGTTTGGTTTGGAAATGGGGGGTTGGATAGACCCCCCTATGCAGGGAGGTTTGGACTTTTCAAGTCTGGCAATGGGCCATGAGATGTTTGGGGTTGTGGGGGCTCTTAATTTTGGAGGGACTTTGAAACATGTTCTTAAATACCACATGGAGCTTAGTCTGGACTATGGAAAAGGGGCTGATTTGTCGAGATGGGTCAAAAGCATTGTCAAGCTGGAGTTCCCAAGAGTGAAAGGAGCAGGAGATAAAGGAAAATACAGCTATAAATATGAAGAAGAGCTGCGGAAGGGACATGGAAGGGACTTAAGGGCCTCGGACATAAGATTGCCAGGTTAATGCGCTAGATCGATGAGATAGAAAGGACTGACAAAACCCGGGACCAGGAGGAAGAGACGCTGGATGAAGATTGGATTGTTTCTTTTTTGTTACTTTTTTATTAGGATTGTTTTATAAAATTGATGAATGTTAGAAAAATGTTGGAACGAAATTATTTGGCTTTAGCAAAAATGTTTAAAGAATTATGTAAGAATATTATGGTTATGAGAAATTGGTAAAAATAAGATTTAAGTTTTAAGCTTTAAGGTTTTTATAGTAAGATAAGATTAAAATAGAGTAAGGTAAAGTAATGACAGAATATTATGAAGTATGGAAAGGATTTGCTGCGACAATTAATAACCAGGATACAAAAAAAGGGAGGAGGAGGAGGTCAAAGAAAGAAGGTAATGACAGTTAAGGATTTGAGAATATTGGATTTGTTTTTAAATGTTTGTGGTATATTTTTATTTTTTGAGCGTGTTGTGCTATTTTTTGATTTTGATTTTGATTAATCTGTATTGTTTGACTGTGGTTTGTTTTTTCTTTGTTTTTTCTTTCTCTTTTTCTTCTTTGTTTTCTTTTGTAATTCAAAAAATTTCAATAAATATCATAAAAAAAAACCTCTCCCCTTTCCCCAAGGCAAAGGGGATTCATAATATTGATTCATAACAGTTATTGAACTATTAAACCCTGTAGCTCTCAAAGCTCCAGCAATGGATCTCTTTTCACTCGAATAAGAATAAGAATAAGAACTTATTCTGATTCTTATTCTTATTCGAGTGAAAAGAGATCCAATAAGAATAATTGTTATTTTAACTTGCTGTTGAAATGGAATACACAGGATGAAACGGTTAAATCTGTTATGATTAAATGGGCACAAGATTTTGGACATAATATTATGTTTGCTGACTGGGAACAGTTATGGACCACAGGTATGAAATTTATGGCTTGTAATGCCTTAGAGAAAATATAATGAAAATGATTTACAGGTGGTACTTAACCCCAGTCAAGCTAGCAAAAATCTATCATTTGCCAGATAGTAAATGTTGGAAATGTAAAGAGACGGAGGGTACATTTTTTCACCTTTGGTGGACATGCCCAAGGATTAAGGCTTTCTGGGAAATGATATATAATGAACTGAAAAAGGTATTTAAGTATACCTTTCTGAAGAAACCAGAGGCCTTTCTTCTGGGCATGGTCAGCCAATTGGTGCGAAGGGAGGATAGAATTTTCTTTATGTATGCTACAACAGCAGCAAGAATACTCATCGGGAAGTACTGGAAGACACAAGAACTGCCCACCCGAGAAGAATGGCAGATGAAAGTGATGGACTACATGGAACTGGCTGAGATGACCGGCAGAATTCGAGACCAGGGAGAAGGGTCGATGGAAGAAGACTGGAAAAAATTCAAAATATATCTTCAAAAGTATTGCAATATAAAAGAATGTTAGAAGGAGGTTGGAAAAAGAAATATTAGGGCGTTTTGGTAGATATGTGTGATGGGATGATGAGCTGCTTGTGCGTAAAATCGTATCCCCTCAGAGTTTGTTCAAGTCCACAAACCTCTGTCTGTGACGGAGCCCCTCAGACATGGCTACTCTAGTCACTAGCAGATTCCGACAGTGGTTGCTTTCGTAATCGCTTCCAACATAAAAGCTCCTTAACGGAAACACGTCTTCTGGAATCTCTGCGTGACAGTTTCCGGCGAGGAGTGGGTGTTCTTACAGGAGGTTCTGAAACCTCCCCACTGTTTTCGCTGGAAGTGTCTCTGAGCCATCCCTCCAGCTCAGCTCCTCTCCCCCTGCTGGTTCCTTCTTCAGCTGCTGCGTCTCTCCCAACCTGTGTGAGCCCTTTCACCTCCCTGTTGGTTCCCTCTTCAGCTGCTGCGTCTCTCCCAACCTGTGTGAGCCCTTTCACCTCCCTTCCGTCCGATGGCAGTTCCCTGACATCCACCTCCCCTCCAGGGCCCCCTTCACCCCCTCTCGCCCCCTCCTCTACGGGCGGTGAGGAGGCAAAACCCGGAATGAACTTCCTTCATCTTCCGATGTCTCGAACACTTCTCTCCAACCTGTTGCGGTTCCTGGTCTCGAAGTACACCTCCTCCTCAGAGTCCATCTCCCCTTCCCCTTCCGAGTCCGGGAATCCTTCCAACTCCTCCCCTTCATCAGTGGTCCCAAAGTATTCCCTCCGGAACCTCTCCACAGGCTGAGGTTTCCTTGGGAACCTTTGATGGAACGTTTCTATCAATACCTCGTCATTGATATCTTCAGCCATTACCCAAGTGTTTTCTGACTCCGGTTCTCCTTCCCACGCTACCAAATACTCCACCTGATCCCCCTTCCACCTGGCGTCGAGGATTTCAGCCACATGGCTGCTGCATTCTCTTTCTTCTACGACCGGTCCCGAGTGGCCAGCCCTTCTCGTCCCCCTTCGTACGGTGACAGTAACGACCTGTGAAATACTGGGTGCAGTTTCATGTGGTTGGGTAACCGGAGCCTGAAAGCCACTGGGTTGACCTGTTGAATGACCTCAAAGGGACCCAACCTCCTGGGTCTTAATTTCTTACAACCTCCTTTGAGCGCCAACCCTTGGGATGACAGCCACACCCTATCTCCCACCCTTATGGTTTCACCTTCCCTTCGGTTCTTGTCTGCCTGCCTCTTGTATTCTTCCTTCGCCCTTTCTAAGTTGAGTTGGAGCTGACGATGGATTGCTTCCATTTCTTCCACAAAATGTTCGGCTGCCGGGACGCTCCATCTCTCCCCCTCTCCCCCTGGGAAAGCCCTGGGATGACACCCATAATTAGCCAAGAGGGGCTCATCCCTGTGGACACATTCTCGGCATTGTTGTAGGCAAATTCCGCCAGCGCCAACTTTTCTACCCAGTCATTCTCTCTGTCATTGACATAACACCTCAGGTATTGCTGGAGGACACCGTTTGCTCTTTCCGCCTGCCCGTTGGTTTCAGGGTGCCGGGCAGTCGAAAAATTGACCTCCACCTGCAGTAAGCTCATGAGCTTCCTCCAGAACCTGGAAGTAAATTGTTTTCCTCGGTCTGAGACCACCCTCAATGGCACCCCGTGCAACCTAAAAATGTTTTCTACAAATAACTTCGCTGTCTCTTCCGCCGTGACTGCATGCGAGCAAGCTACAAAGTGGCACATCTTTGTTAGTAGGTCTACCACCACCATGATGGCTGTTTTCCCTTTGGACTTCGGCAGATCAGTCATAAAATCTATCGACACTGCCTCCCAAGGTCGTTCTGGGGTTGGTAAGGGTTCTAATAGCCCCGCCGGCGCCCGCCTTTCCCCTTTGGCTCGCTGGCATTGCTCGCACCCTCTTACATACTCACGTACATCTTCCCTCACCTTAGGCCACCAAAATTCCCTGGTGACCAACCACATGGTTTTGTGTTGTCCAAAATGCCCCGCCGTAGGGCTGTCGTGCAACTGCTTGAGTACCCTCCCCTTAACTCTCCTTCAGGGATATACAGTGCCCCTTTGTAATACAAAGCTCCATTTCTTTCCTCGAAACCCCTGGTTCCTCTCCATCACCCCTAAGACCTCTGAGCTTATTCTGGGCGTATTCATCATTCTCTGTTTCCTCTACCAGTTCTCTTTGTCCCACCAATGCCGCCCCACACACCCAGCGGTCTTCTGGAATGACATGTCTCTCTTGGGTGCCCCTCCCCTCCAAATATTCAGGTTTGCGTGAGAGAGCGTCCGCCCTAATGTTCTCTGGGCCTGGCACGTAACTAATCTCAAAGTTAAATTTGGAGAACTCCTGGGCCCATCTCACTTGCCGTTGGTTGAGCACTCGTGCCGTCCTCCAATACTCTAGGTTCTTGTGGTCAGTGCACACTTGCACCTTATGTTGTGCGCCAATTAGCAGGTGCCTCCATCTCCGGAACGCCTCGTGAATGGCTAGTAGTTCTCGGTCATACACCGTGTAGTTCCTCTCGGATTTGTTCAGCTTTCGCGAAAAGGCACACGGTCTCCACTCTGACCCCTTCTTGCCTGGCTGCAGAAGCACCGCCCCAATCGCTCTGTCTGATGCGTCAGTTTCCACTCTCATCGGTTTTTGTAAATCCACATGCAGGAGTTGTTGTTCCGAGGCGAAGGCCTTTTTTAGGTCCTCAAATGCTCGCTCCGCCTCCTCAGTCCACACGAACTTCTTCTTACTGCTGAGACAGTCCGTAATGGGCGCCGTCAGGTGGGCAAAGTTTCGGATGAACTTACGATAGAAGTTCCCAAATCCTAGGAACCTCTGCACATCCTTCTTTGTTTTGGGTGTTTTCCATTCCAGTACCGCCTGGACCTTGCCGGGATCCATGGCCAATCCCTTGTCTGACAGGCGATACCCCAGGAATTCCACCTCCTTGGTATGAAACTGACACTTCTCCAGTTTCACCCACAGCTGGTTGGCTTGCAGCCTGCTCAACACTTCTCTGACGTCTCTCACATGCTGCTCCTCATTCTCAGAATACACCAACACGTCGTCTAAAAGGCCACACAATTCTTGTAAAGCAAAGGCCCCAGGACGTGGTTCATAAACGATTGAAATGTTGCGGAGCCTGCTTGTAGGCCGAAGGGCATAACCAAATATTCAAATGCCCCTAAAGGGGTGAACATAGTGGTTTTCCATTCATCCCCCTTCCTTATTCGTACCAGGTTGTACGCCCCCCTTAGGTCCAGCTTTGTGAAAATCTTTCCCTTCCGCACCCTTGTCAAAATGTCGTCAATCCTGGGCATAGGGAAGGCTACTGGTTCTGACACTGCATTTAAGGCCCTGAAGTCACACACCAGCCTCGGCTTGTTCGTGTTTTTCTTATCCACAAAAAACACTGGGCTGCCCCCACCGCCCTGGACTCTCTGATGAACCCTCTCTTCAGGTTCTTGTCAATGAACTCTCTTAACTCCTGCATCTCTCTGTCTGACATGGCGTACAGCTTGCCTACAGGGAGCTGTGCTCCGGGAGTAAGTTGATTTGACAGTCAAAGGGTCTATGCGGGGGTAGTTGGTCAGCTTCCCTTTCGCTGAAGACGTCACGGAGATCTGCATATTGTCGTGGTACCTTCACGTTCTCTGTTACTTCAGTCCCTGCTAGGGTGGCTTGGACCCCTGCCAAACCCTTTCCCTCTTTGCAGTGTTCTAAGCAATGTGCTGAACCAAAAGAAACCACTCTCTGATGCCAGCCCACCAGCGGATCATGTAACGCTAGCCAGCTCATCCCCAATATAATGGGAGCTCCTCCCAAGGTGGCCACATTAAAAGCTATCAGTTCGGTGTGCCTTGCTACCTTCATTATCATTGGGACGGTCTGCAAGCTGACTTCTCCACCCAACAGCTCCCTGCCATCGATCGTGGTCACCTGCAGGGGGCTGCTGGGAGGAATCTGATGTTCAGCTGCAAACTCTTTGCTCATGAAATTGCAGGAGCTGCCTGAGTCCAACAGCGCCTTTATCTTTAGAGGGTGTCCGTTTGGCAGCTCTAGCGTCACTTCTATCACTAGGGCGGGTTTAGGAGGTTCTGGCGTGGGCACTCTCACTGCTCTTTGGCCTGGCTGCTGTGCCCTGACAGTGGCAGCCAGGCGTTGGCTTTTACTTGCTCCGGTATTTTTCCTCTCTTCCATCCACAGCTCCTACCATCCCTTGCCATTCTTTCCTCTGGGGGCAGACTCTGGCAAAGTGACCTGGCTGTTGGCAGAGATAGCATTTCCGGGCGCCTTTTCCCTCCTTCTTTGCCCCCTCACTGGGCTTTGAAACTGCGCGCGCGCCCGGAGTTCCGAATTCCATCGGCTCTGCCGGTGGGAACGTTGGCGCTGGAATGTCTGGCATGCGGACCTCGTTCCAGCGTTCCCCTTTCCCTTCCCGCCTCTCCAATGCTCTCGCCTCCTGGCGCGCTCCTATGGCCAGCGCTGATTTGGTCAGCTGGTCCATAGACTCCGCCCTGGGCGCCCGGGAAAGTTCGTCTTTCACAGCCGAAGAAAGCCCTTCTTCAAAGAGCATTTGAATGGGTTCCGCCGATAAGTCCCACCCCAATCTGTGAACAAGCATGGTGAACTCAGTCCAGTACTCACGGACAGATCGGCTCCCCTGTTTGCAACCCATTAACTGTCTGCGCACCACTCCCTTTTCAATATCGCTGGAAAACATCAGATCCATGGCGCGAAAGAACTTCATCGTGTCCTTTAAGACGTCACTATTCGCTGCCATCAGGGTCTAACCCAGTCTCTCGCCCCCTTTTCAAGATGCTCAATCACGAAAGCCACTCGTGATTCCTCGTCAGGGAATTCATCAAACTGCAGATTGAGGGCATATTGCATTTCTGTCCGAAAACCATGATAGTTTTTGGGCTCCCCCCCAAACTTCTGCACCAATCCTGGTACCTTTCTGGCGAACTGGGTGGCTTTCCCCTTTTGTCTGCATCCTGAGCCCTCCTCTCCTCAAGCCTCGCCGTCTGCATCGCTAGCTGGACCTCCAACATCTGGTACCTTTCTTCCAGGCTTGGACCCGCTCCAGCTCCTGCTTCTCCGGTTCCGGCTGGGTTGCTCATGATGCCTTCTCCTGCACAAGCTGCTTTCAAAGACTGTCGGAATGCTGTGATGGGATGATGAGCTGCTTGTGCGTAAAATCGTATCCCCTCAGAGTTTGTTCAAGTCCACAAACCTCTGTCTGTGATGGAGCCCCTCAGACATGGCTACTCTAGTCACTAGCAGATTCCGACAGTGGTTGCTTTCGTAATCGCTTCCAACATAAAAGCTCCTTAACGGAAACACGTCTTCTGGAATCTCTGCGTGACAGTTTCCGGCGAGGAGTGGGTGTTCTTACAGGAGGTTCTGAAACCTCCCCACTGTTTTCGCTGGAAGTGTCTCTGAGCCATCCCTCCAGCTCAGCTCCTCTCCCCCTGCTGGTTCCTTCTTCAGCTGCTGCGTCTCTCCCAACCTGTGTGAGCCCTTTCACCTCCCTGTTGGTTCCCTCTTCAGCTGCTGCGTCTCTCCCAACCTGTGTGAGCCCTTTCACCTCCCTTCCGTCCGATGGCAGTTCCCTGACAATATGATATAATGGTCTAAGCAAAAATGAGTTGATGAATTTGATGAAATAGAGGAGGTTTAATTATATCATTTTAATTTTAAAATACGTAAATGAAAATAAGATTAGAGGGATTTGCTGGAAATACGATCTGAACAAGAATACAAAATTGGGAGGTGAGAGGAGGTCATTGGAAATAAGTAAAGGGAAAAGGATATGTGAAGGTTTAATCTGTTTTTGTTCTATTATTAACTTAATACATTTTTATATTTTTTGTTAAGTTTTCTTTTTTATTCTATCTCATTGTTTTTTTTACTTGTTTATTTTTTGCTCTGTTACTCTGTATGGTTTTTCTTTGTTTCTGTGATTTTAAATTTGGAATAAATATTATTTTTTTAAAAAAAGAAAGAATAATTGTTATTT
>CANTUW010000082.1:0-43082 GCA_947686815.1 Podarcis lilfordi | reverse complement strand
TTATTTAGGTCCTCAACTCTCCCATTATAATTTTTAAAATGTTGTGGCTGTTACATTTCATCATGATTATAAGCACGTTGCCATGTAAGTCAAATCTTTTGTATCTTAATTATATGTACTAGTGGTGTGGGGAGTTATTTCCACTTTTGATCACTGTTTCAATCTGATGTGATACCTGTTTTTGTGTGTTTGCTTTAAAATGCACACAGTTAAGCAGCGTGTCTCTTCTCTCTGCAGGGGCCAGTTCACAGATTGTCCTCACTCAGTCAGGCCCAGAAATGAAAAAGCCTGGAGAATCTGTGAGGTTAACCTGTGCCACGAAAGGTTTTGCTCTTAGCAGCTATTGGATGAACTGGGTCCGGCAGTCTCCGGGGAAAGGGCTGGAATGGCTGGTTCACTATGACACCCCATCCAGCAACTACTACTCCCCAACCATCCAAGGGCGTTTCACTGCCTCCAAGGACAGCACCAACCTTTATCTTCAAATGAACAGCCTGAAGCCAGAAGACACTGCCGTCTATTACTGTGCCAGAGACACAGTGGTGGAAGTTGAATTCCAGCTCAGACAAAAACCTTTGTGTGTTAAATTAAAAGACTGCAGGTGGCACTGAAGAGCTTTCAGTTCAAATGATTGTGCTGAATAAACCACAAGCAAATAAATACATATCAAGTCTCTCTACATTAGTTCCCGATCTATCCACAAAGGTAGCAGAAACTACTTATCCTAGTTCCCAAAGCTATTGGCATCAAATAAGTTAGCCTGGTTTTATTTCCCTGCTAGACAAGTTCTTGTGGGAATGCAAATTATTATTATTATCATTATTAACTGAATTTATATACTGCCCTATACCCACAGGTCTCAGGGTGGTTAAGTACATTTTGTCCTAAAGAATAAATAATAATTTTATTTGCTATTTATTTTCAGAATAAATTCCCATAGTGATAGGACACACAAAATAGATATCATAATGCTACAATCCACAGCAACTGTTCCTGATGCTAGCGTGTAGATGAGACGTCAAAGCTCACATTTGTGCAATAGCTGGGAAGAAAACAACACAAAAAAATGCAATTCCTGCCTATGTCTAATACTGATCAGTTCTCCTTGCAACAATAAAATATACATTAAAACCTATTGTAATTATAAGATATCATAAAACTGTACAATGTTGAGGGGAACAACATAATAAGTCTGTAAGGCATTAGCTTCTCTGAACTTTTAAAGATGGAACATCATCAGTTTTAGCCAAGGGACAAACACAAAGAGAGATCTAGGGAGCACGACAGGTTTGGCCACAAAGGCTGCAGAGCTTCTGGGACTCCACAGCAGGTGCCACAGCAATTATGTCAAATGGAAGGTGAGAGGCGGGGGTTGCAGGATTTTGGAGTAACACAGGGTACCACTGAAATCTGAGAGGCCAAGATCCGCCACTGGCTTGCCAACCTTTAAGAATATACAAATATAAACCAAAATAACTTTTCATTGCAAAAGATCACATTATAAACTACTTATGTACATGTGACTCCATATTTTGGTAGTCTCTTATATTTCCATTTAGAAATGTTAATACTATTATCACTGTTTTCATCATCTATTTCTACCTCCTGTCTTTTGTTTCCCTACAATTTTATTGCATGATTCATTGGCATTTTAAAGATGATATTCTATTATAATTCAGGAGTTCTGTTGTTTGCATTGGCGGGCATAAAAAAAATTCAGAGGAGAGATCCTATAATATTGATAGTATAGAATAAAATATATAAAAAATAGGTCCTTAATGTTGGGGCAAAATATGTCAGACCAAAAGTTCTGCTTAGAAAATCACAAAGGCAATGTGTATAGAGGCAAATGGAAACAAAAGCATTAAGGACTGAGAAGCATTTCAACTGAAAAAGCTCCTCTGGGAAATATTATATATAGAGGAGGATATGCAAATAATGTAACAGTCCACACTTTAAACCTGAGCCGTCCTCTTGCTGTGGGTTCCAGCTGAGCTTGTGGAAATATCTTCATACTGTTAGACAGACACCAGCCTTCCATCCAAAAAATCCAGTAGAAATGATTTTGTGGACACATTTCATATTTAGCTTCTTCATTTTCAAAGGTATTTAATCCCTTTGGTTGGAATGCAGTTGGTGTGATTTATCAGGAAGCCCTTATAATCCACATATGTAAAGTTTGTAACTCAATCTGTCTCTCTTTACAGGTGTCCATGCAGAAATTTCTCTGGTGGAATCTGGTGGGGATGTGAAAAGAACAGGAGAGTCTCTTCGACTCACATGTACAACATCAGGATTCAACATAGACAGCTACTGGATACACTGGATCCATCAAGCTCCTGGAAAGGGACTCAAATGGCTTTCACAAATTAATAAGGGCACCACTTATTATGCAGACTCTGCTAAAGGACGATTCACAATCTCCACGGACAGTTCCAAGAAGCTGATCTATCTACATATGACTGGTCTGAAAGCTGAAGATACCGGCATGTATTATTGTGCTAGAGAACACAGTGGTGGAAAGTGAATCTGAGTTAACACAAAAACCCATTTGGAGTATAAAGAGAAAGAATGTGGTGGCTTCTAAGGGTTGTAAAAGCTGTTTGGAATTCCTTTTGGGTGATCAAGCAAATCATATATTTGCCACAGATCTTGTAAATTTCTGAGGATGTTTCAGAGCAGATGTTGTTGACTCAAACAACACATTCAGTGTATTGTGGGTGTTAAGATTTTTCACTGGGTGACCTTGAGTCAGTCTCAGCCTAAACTGCCACATAGGGTTGTTTTGAGGATAAAAAAGTGTAAGAAAAAAGCCTGCATGCAACCTTGGAAGAAATTTGTGCCATCATCATCATCATCATCATCATCATTATCATCAACAACAACATTTTACTGCAGAAGCCAGATATATAATAAATTTGACTACTGATTTCTTGATAAAATAAAATAAAATATTCAATAGCTATATGTTAGAAGTGGGTGGTCCTATAGGATGCTGTGGTAATCTAGACAGAAGTCAACACTTGGCATTATGCAATGGGGAAAATCATAATGTTGGTTCATAGGGGTGGTTGCTGGTGATCTAGTCTCCTTGGTGATGGAGACAGTGCCACTTTACTACATGACTGAGTGGCCTGGCAAAACATTGGGAGGACAGAGAACACGTGGAGCCTCCTACTCTTCTCTGAAAGAGGAGCAGCAAGATATTGTACTTATGGGCTGGGAGGCAGAAAATTCCCTTCCAAATCACTAGTCATCAGTCATGAAAATCTCTATGTGAACAAACAATTGGGAATCTTGCTATCGGCCATCCAGCCAAGCACATCCCTTGCTCCTATACACTTCATATGTGTCCCTTGTTGTAAACACATAGCCGGTTACTCTGCCAACATTTATGTCTGAGAATTCAGTGGTTTTCTTCAGCTACAGTCCAATACACTTTGGCAGAGTTATGACATCAGGGTGAGCACAATTTTGGTGGTTTTCAAGGAGCATTAGATGAATTCATGTTAACAATCTATGCTACCTATGGTGTCTCTCCAGTATCAGAAACAGTATTGCTCTAAATACTAGTTGCTGGGATGCAGAAGTGGAATAGCGCTCCTGCGTCGTCAGGTGTATCATAGAATCATAGAATCATAGAATCATAGAGTTGGAAGAGACCACAAGGGCCATCGAGTCCAACCCCCTGCCAAGCAGGAAACACCATCAGAGCACTCCTGACATATGGTTGTCAAGCCTCTGCTTAAAGACCTCCAAAGAAGGAGACTCCACCACACTCCTTGGCAGCAAATTCCACTGTCGTAGGTGTAGGTGATCTATGGGGAGGGGCAGGATCTCTGGTAGGGGAGAAACCACACATTTTACACTTTAATGCATTTAAGAGCACTGAGAAGTGCATGCTTTATTGGGGATGGAGTGTGCACAAAATGTGTCCTAAATACACACAGTAGAACAGAATGGATGGGGTGAATCAGGATGCAATAGACACAATTCCCACACAGAGACAGAGACACAAAGAGTTGATTAAAATAAACAAGGGCTCCATTCATTTCACATAAACTTCCCCAGGAAATTTTCCAGTAACTTAAACGTCATGTTTAAACCAAACTGATGGTTGAAGACCATTTGGAATTCCCTCTTTGGGCTCCTTAGCTTTTATTGCTTCACTCCACTCCCTGAACTGATGAGAGTCTCCCTTTTGTCTAAGTTCTGCCCAGCCCTGCCCAGCATATGCAAAAATCAAACACTCTCATTTGCTTTTAAATGGCTAACTTTACTCCTCCTCAGGGAAAGGAAAGATCTCCTTGAGCCTGCTTCAACCATCAGTGGGGTTCCTCATCTCTCTGTTCACAATGTTCTGGCTATTGAATTCCCTCCTCTTCATAACTGGGATTGCTTGTAAGTAATTCTTCAAAAGCTGTTTTTGAAGAAACCAGTCTAGCTAAGTGCCCTGCATGGAAACACCTGCTCTATATTTATTTATAAATCCACTTGGTGTGCCTCCTCTTTTTTCAGGGGCCAGTTCAGAGATTGTTCTCACTCAGTCAGGCCCAGAATTGAAAAAGCCTGGAGAATCTGTGAGACTCACCTGTTCCACAGCTGGATTTGTTCTTAGCAGCGCTCACACGCACTGGCTCCGTCAGTCTCCAGGGAAAGGGCTGGAATGGCTGATATACTATTACTCTTCAACTGGTACCAATTATTACTCCCCAACCATTCAAGGGCGGTTCACTGCCTCCAAGGATAGCTCCAACTTATATCTGCACATGAACAATCTGAAGCAAGAAGACACAGCCACGTATTACTGCGCCAGAGGCTCACAGTGATGAAAAGCTAGTCTTGGGTCTGGCAAAAACCATTCCATTATGTTACTCATGAAAGAGAAATCCTGTAGGGGGCATACACGTTCGACAACACAAGTATTAAGAAAATCGCAGCAATGAGATGAAACCACAATGTGAAGAGTTTGTGAAGAAGGAAGTTTCATTTCCCAAAGGAAGCAGGTGTCTAGGATTTCTCCTCTAAATGTGGAAATATATGAAGTTCTTAGGTCATATGAGGTTTCCAATAAAGTGAAGCAGATCTAGGGAAAAGAAGCATAGGAATGATCATCAATTAATCACTGTCTCTCTGTGAAAATATTTATATTGTTATAAGTTTTTTGGGGGGCATATCCCCCACAGTTCTTAAATTTAATAAATGCTTGGATTTTGTTGTTTAGTCGTTTAGTCGTGTCCAGAGCACGCCAGGCACTCCTCTCTTCCACTGCCTTCCGCATTTTGGTCAAACTCATACTGGAAGCTTCGAGAACACTGTCCAACCATCTCTGTCGTCCCCTTATCCTTGTGCCCTCCATCTTTCCCAACATCAGGGTCTTTTCCAGGGAGTCTTCTCTTCTCATGAGGTGGCCAAAGTATTGGAGCCTCAGCTTCACAATCTGTCCTTCCAGTGAGCACTCAGGGCTGATTTCCTTAAGAATGGATAGGTTTGATCTTCTTGCAGTCCATGGGACTCTCAAGAGTCTCCTCCAGCACCATAATTCAAAAGCATCAATTCTTCGGCGATCAGCCTTCTTTATGGTCCAGCTCTCACTTCCATACATCACTACAGGGAAAACCATAGCTTTGACTATACGGGCCTTTGTTGGCAAGGTGATGTCTCTGCTTTTTAAGATGCTGTCTAGGTTTGTCATTGCTTTTCTCCCAAGAAGCAGGTGTCTTTTAATTTCGTGACTGCTGGACTGCTGTCACCATCTGCAGTGATCATGGAGCCCAAGAAAGTAAAATCTCTCACTGCCTCCATTTCTTCCCCTTCTATTTGCCAGGATGTGATGGGACCAGTGGCCATGATCTTTGTTTTTTTGATGTTGAGCTTCAGACCATATTTTGCGCTCTCCTCTTTCACCCTCATTAAAAGGTTCTTTAATTCCTCCTCGCTTTCTACCATCAAGGTTGTGTCATCTGCATATCTGAGGTTGTTGATATTTCTTCTGGCAATCTTAATTCCAGCTGGGATTCATCCAGCCCAGCCTTTTGCATGATGAATTCTGCATATTAGTTAAATAAGCAGGGAGACAATATACAGCCTTGCCGTACTCCTTTCCCAATTAGCAGAGTGCTAAAATATAGGTAAGATCCATTTTCTGGGATTAGGAATCCATGGTGTGGGCTACTTCCTAAATATAAGTAAACATTCCAATATTTTATCTAAAGACCCGTTGCTCAGTCACAAAAGCTAGCACCTTCCCCGAACATTCGAAAAGGGAAAATACAAGCCTTCATCACGTGTTCGTACATTTTTCACAGTAACCTAAAAATACAGTTCACACACAATTATAAACCATTTTATGTAATATTAAATAATTTCAACATTTTTATGGTCATGAAAGTGCAGGTGAATTTTAATGTGAAGTTTTAACTGATGTAGAAATATGGTGAACTGAGTGGTAAAAGGAGCAACTGGGGTAAACTGAAATTGACAGATGAATCCATCTCGAAGTAGATTGTCTACTTATCTGCTATGGAGGCTGTTTGCCCCTTTGACCCACCAGTGCAGCTAGAGAACCATCTGCAAAAGGACATTATTTAGAGTGAACTGAAATGGCTTCAGGACAGAAGGTAGTACTCACTTTCACATACACAATGACAGGAAACCAATATTTGGGGGAGGGGATTTGCAATGACTGTTTCACAAACGTTTGCTGCTGAACCTGCCCAACAACACTGCCACTTGTCCGAATGGAATGCTGCCCTTGACCTTAAAAAATGTTCCCCACACTAGACTGGACCAATGCTACTATAAATAACTGCATTTCTCAATTAAAGTTAGAGTGCCTTAAGTATTGCATTGTAATTTCTGTTCACTCCCAAAGCCAGAGAAACTCTGGGCAAGATGGCATCAAGTCACACGCCTGTTTCCAGAAAACATGATGGGCAAACACAGGTAGGAAAGGTGGGATTCTGACATTCATTCTTAGCCACTCCATTATTGCATCTTCTTTCAGCCTTCAGTTCTCTTTTATGAGAGGCACCCAGGACAACATGCAAATGGGTTTCTGGTACGGCCTTCTTTAAAGGGGGCGTGCAGGTCAAAGATACCAAATTCAAGGTCTTCAGCAGCATCCAGATCTTCGTCTGGTCCTGCAACCATCCAAGTCATGGAGAGGAATCTTTTGATTGGTTTCCTAATGATATTCCCTGCATGTAAGATAGTTTCCCATTTCCTCTTAAGAAGGGGTTATTTGTGTGTAATATCATCGTGTTTCTTATTTATTTTTGTCTTCTTCAATTCTTTTCTGATAAATGCAGACAGTTCCTCACAGATTACCCTCACACAGTCCGGCAATGGGCTGAAAAGACCTGGAGAGACTCTGCAGCTGACCTGCACAGTGTCTGGATTTTCTCTAACAAGCTATGATGTGCACTGGGTCCGTCAGCCTCCTGGAAAAGGGCTGGAGTGGACTGGACGAATGAGGTATGATGGAAGCAATAACTATAACTCTGCTCTCCAAAACCGGATCACCATCACAAGGGACATCTCAAAAAGCCAGGTGTCCCTGCAACTGAGGGCCCTGAAGCCTGAAGACTCTGCCATGTACTATTGTGCAAGAGACACAGTGAGACAACCCAACTCCGCGGCTGTACAAAAACCACCCCAACTGAGAACCAGGCTTCAGTGTTGCATATGCTTGAAATAGCCCTGGTTTTTTTCCTGCCTATTCATTTCCTCTCCCTTCAGATTCATTAATGACAGAAGAGTGCTCTGTTCTGAAAAGCAAACAATGGGAAAATAACCTCAAAAAAAAGCCTTAGAATGTCTCATATCACAGGTGCAAAGAAAGATGCTGTATACGAAGTCCATTTAGCATTAGGAAATTTGTGGCCCTGTTCCTAAGTATAACTTTCATCTGATCTCATTACTCTGTGAACACAGTCAAGTGGCACTGCTGCAACTTTTTCCTTCAGTGAGAGGCACTCTGGGTGAGGCTTCAGAGAAAAAAGATGCTGTTGAGTTTTTATTTGAGTGTCTTCTTAGCTGTTAAACACAGGAGAAGGGTCGGAGGAGCTAACAGCAGAATAAATAGCAAGTATGCTTCACATACTTGGGACGCGGGTGGTGCTGTGGTCTAAACCACAGAGCCTAGGGCTTGCCAATCAGAAGGTCAGAGGTTCGATTCCCTGCGATGGGCTGAGCTCCCATTGCTCGGTTCCTGCTGCTGCTCGAAAGCACATCAAAGTGCAAGTAGATAAATAGGTACCGCTCTGGCAGGAAGGTAAATGGCATTTCCGTGTGCTGCTCTGGTTCGCCACATGACCCAGAAGCTGTACGCTGGCCCCCTCGGCCAATAAAGCGAGATGAGCGCGCAACCCCAGAGTTGTCCATGACTGGACCTAATGGTCAGGGGTCCCTTTACCTATGCTTCACATAGTGTTGCCATATTTCTAGACGTTGTTGAGTTTATTCATCCTTCTAGCCGAGAGAGAGAGAGAACACAGTTTAATAGCAGAACTGCAGTTCTTCCAATAAATTGCAAAGAACAGCTCATAAAAATGAGATTCCCCCTGTCCATTTATGAAGAAGGAGGTGCTGTCTGAGGCTCATTTGATATACAATTTATTTGCACTCTAATATCAGAAGTGGCATTTCTCTGAAAATGAGCTGAATAAAAAAAGGAGAGTTTTATTGCATTCTGGTCCTGCTTGCAGGAGGCCCCAGTTCCTATTGTCCCAAAATTAAAAGGATTAGGAAGCAGGAGATGGGGGAGACCTTCTGTCTGCCATCCCGGAAAGTGGCTGACAGCCAGAGGAATTCAATCCTGGCTTAAATAACCAAAAAGTCTGATCTGGTAGAAGGCAAATTCCTCTATTCCTGAGTTCATCCCTGAAATACTTCCTGTGGTGGTGAGCCCTGTGATTAACACTGTGGACTTTGAAGCCACTCATCTTGAGCTGAGATCTTGATGGAACCTGTAGCTTCCATGAGTGATAACAGGGGTGTTCCAGAGACAGAGAATGTGTTTTGCATGCAGGAAATTCCAGGTTCAACTCATTAAAAGGGACAGATAGCAAGTGACAGAAAAGACTGCTGGCAAATTACTACCAGTGAGAACATCCCAGGATCCACTCTGTGATGAAATTGTACCTTGGGGCTATTCCAGACATACATAACAGATTTCCCATGGTTGGCCTTGAATAGTTGATGTTTAAATAAATAAATGGCCAGCCTGAGAGGAGTAAGAGCTGGACTATGGTGTGGGAGGAGGACAGCTTTAATCCTTTGCTCCAGTAAGGAACCTCCATGCCTAGTATTCTCAATGGAAGAAAGCAGTGGCTCTTCTTCACCCACAAGCCAAGGGCAACTCAACACTTTAAAAGATGGCTTCAACTTCAATCAGCAAATAATTAGCCCCAAAGTGGAGAACAAAGTGCAGTTTAATGTTGCAACCATTAATTGCTGTACCAGTGATGCACTGTGATGGCAATGCAGCCAGGACTCCTAAAGAACCAGCAAAAGAAGAAAAAACCTTCTGCTTTGTAAGTTATGCCAATGACTTGCTGCTGGTGGTGCTCTTGTTCCATGGTGGTGGGAACTGAGGAAAACCACAGAACCACAAGTGTCTTGAAACTCAGAAAAACCACAAAGCCGCAAGTAGCAGAGATACTAGAGAGGGACATCTCCTTTCACCAGAGGAAGCAGGTGTCTAGGAACTGTTCTTTTGAAGTAAATGAATGTAGATTGTGAATCTTTCATCTGGCCCTCTCCTGAACCATGTTATCTCTTCATCTAAGGATTGTTTTCTTTTCTTTCTTTCTTTCTTTCTTTCTTTCTTTCTTTCTTTCTTTCTTCTCACGTTCCTTCCATTCGTGAGCGGTTCTTTAGTCAAAAGAGATTATAAGTGCCCATTTGAAATTTTCCATGAGACCCAAGGAGACAATCTTGCTCCCTAAATAAATCTGATTTTCATATACCCAGGGGATATAATATTCCCTTGAATTGTGATAACTTTAATGTGCTGTGCTAACTGAACCTACTCTTTAAGTTTTACGGTTCTGGGACATTACCTTCCTCCTAAACAATATATGGATGTGATACTTTCTGGGTCTCTAGCTAATTCACATTTTACTCTTAAACCACGAACTAGGGAGGATTTATTTCAGTCTACTTTTTTGCTAGAACACTGGTACTTGGTTCTTGCTTATGGATTAGAATCGATTTTTCAGATCTGAGAAGTGTGTGTTTTATTGTGGTGGTGTGCGTGCCCAAATTGTGTCCTTAATATGTACAGTGGAACAGAATGGATGGGGTGAATTGGAATACAATAGAACACAATAGACTTAAGATGCAGTGTCAGTGAGATTGAAGTGAGAAGGAATCAGCTGCTCAAACCACTAGTTTATTCTGCAACAAATGAAGTGAAACGGACACCAAAAGAAAGGTGGCCTTTTTCTGGTATTGATGCCCCAGTTGTGGAGTTGCCATCCCAATAATCGGCACCATATGCAACCAGATATTATAAATAACTTACATTTTATAACGTTAACTTCTCAGATTTGCATTTCAATGGGTGTTTTCATTTTAAATTAAATTGCTATCAATTTTTTTTACGTATAATAATGATTTGCTTTCTTTGTGTTTATTTATGGTGTGCTTTGTGAGCCAAGTCAGAGGGCTCCCGCAGTGAGGTGATGATGTAAATGGAGAGGAAAATAAGCCATTTGCAGCAAAGTCACAACATGAATAAGCCAGGATTTGGAGACCAGTTCTCCTGGCCCGAGGCTCTTTCCTAGGTCCAGCAGGGTAAATTTCAACTGAACCAGAAAATACTGAAGTTGCGGTCCAGTACAGCTCATCTCTTTTATATCAGATGTTTCCAGTCCCACCCAAAATATGCAAAACTGAAAACTTTCCTTTCCTCTTTAAAGGTAAACACCAGATCCCTCAGATGGATTCAAAGCTCAGGAGATCTGCTTCAGTAATTTCTTTGGGTCCTCAATTCTCCAATTATAAATTTTAAAATGTTGTGGAACTTACATTTCATCATGATTATAAGCACATTACCATGTAAGTCAATTGTTTTGTATCTTTATCATATGTACTAGTGGTGTGGGGAGTTATTTCCACATTTGGTCACTCTTGACATCCTTGTTTTTGTGTGTTTGCTTTTAATTGCACACAGTTAAGCAGTGTGTCTCTTCTCTCTGCAGGGGCCAATTCACAGATTGTCCTCACTCAGTCAGGCCCAGAAATGAAAAAGCCTGGAGAATCTGTGAGGTTAACCTGTGCCACGAAAGGTTTTGATCTTAGCAGCTATTGGATGTACTGGGTCCGGCAGTCTCCAGGAAAAGGGCTGGAATGGCTGGTTTACTATTACACCCCATCCAGCAACTACTACTCCCCAACCATCCAAGGGCGTTTCACTGCCTCCAAGGACAGCACCAACCTTTATCTTCAAATGAACACCCTGAAGCCAGAAGACACTGCCGTCTATTACTGTGCCAGAGACACAGTGGTGGAAACTGAACTCGAGCTCAGACAAAAACCTTTGTGTGTTAAATTAAAAGACTGCAGGTGGCACTAAAGAGCTTTCAGTTCAAATGACTGTACTGAATAAACCACAAGTAAATACATACTTTTGCAGTCTCTCTACATTAGTTCCCAATCCAACCTCAAAGGCGGCAGAAACCCCTTATCCTATCCCCCAAACGCATTATCCTAACCTCCATGCCCTGGGAGCAAAGAAATCAGTAGGGTTCTCCCAGTTTTAGTTCCTAGCAAGCTCTTGTGGACATGCAAAGTGCATTCTCATTCCACAGCATAAATAATGGTTTCATTTCTGTAACTTCACAGAATTTATTCCCATAGGGATACAACCTGCTAGGGTTGGCCCATCTAGGAGGCAAAGGTGAGGTCACTGCCTCTGTATGTTGGATCAACAGGAATGCATCCTTGCAGGAATGAATCCTTCAAGGAATGCATCACCTGCTGTTGCCGCCACAGTGGCATCTGTGGTTGAGACAGATTCCTTGGTGACTGGATCTGTCTCTTCCTTGGCAGCCTGCCACTACGGTCCCTCCAACATGAATATCGCCTCTACAGTGGCCTCTTGGTGAATAGGAGGCACTGCTGGTCTCCCACCCCTTGGGAGGAAATGGCAGCTGCTGCTCTCTGGAGTCTCCAGGGGTCTGCACCCACCCTTTCCCCTCCACATTGACCTTTGAATCCCACTTCAGCTATTGGATAAGGTTCATTTGATTTCCCCATCCTGCCATTGTCAGGCAAGGAATGTCCAGAGTAAGGAATTAACTCTTTATTGTCAAATGTCCATGTACAAGTTAGGAAAAGGCATGCTGAGGAAGGTGTCCTGGGGAGAGTCCCAAAGGCTAGATGGAGATGTTTGGAGGGCCACATTTGCCCCCTGGGCCTGCAGTTCCTCACTCCTGACCTAGAGGCAGCAGACACTATTAATAGCAAGACTGGCAAGATCACATTACATTAAACTTACCCATTCCAATGAATTTGCATAAAAACATAGAGCCAGTGTTTCAATAACAATAATGCTATTTAAAGTATATGTTGCAATTGTGCCTAATTTTTAAGCTGTTGGTTCTGGGAGCCACGGAAACTGTATGTCCAGTGACATTTCCTCCTACATCTTTTTTTACAGAGCAATTCTTTGGATGATTCAGTGGTGTGGGGAGGAGGTTTGCATTTTTCAAGTCTCTTATAAGAGTAGTACTCATGGCATAATGCAAATGATTGTATTGTGTGGCCTGTTTGATGCAACTCAAGGTTCTTCCAGTGATAGGAGTTAATACCATCTATCAGAATCATGAAACTGAAGCTCTTGATAAGTATCTTAATGAGCATCCCTGCATGTAAGAAGGGGTTAATTTCTTCTTCTGTGCAGATGACAATCTTGATGATGTGCTACCTATTACTCATATGCATTTTTTACTGTCTATATATTCTTTCCTGTAATGCAGGTATCTCACCACAGTCTTATGCAGTAGCAGGTGGTGGAATGAAACAAACTGGAGAGACTCTACAGCTGACCTGTACATCGGATCAGCATCACAAGAGACATTGCCAGAAATCAAGTGTTCTTGCAACTCAACTCCCTGAAGGCTGCCATGTATTGTTGTTCGAAAGATGCACCCACACTGAGCAAATTCCTCTAAGAGGCAGTACAAAAGCTACCCTCCAGAAAATGAGGGGCCAGTCTTGCATGGGTTTTTTGTGTGCACCAGCCCCAAACAGGATCCTCTTTCAGCTTCTCCATTTTTCAAACCACTCATGGAATACACAATGCAACATTCCTGCTGTTCTTTTGCTATTCTTTTGAATAAAGATTCTCCAGATATATCACACAGAATATCCCCATGTTATCCCAAGTGGTAGAGCATCCTGTGGGGAGAGAAGTGGATCTGGCTGATGGGCCAGACCTAGAAGTGACAAGGTCCTGCAGGCCACATAGCAAAACACAATCCATCCAGAGAAAGACACTCAATGGAGATGTGAAGCAAGGCCCAAGGAGGGGCATGGCCCAAGGAGAGGGTGTGGTGGCATGGGAAGAGTGCATGGGACAAAGAAGCTTGGCATGCCATATTTGACCCTTGGACCTGAGGTTCCCCATCTCTATCCAAGAGCTTGGCTTCCCAAGGTCCAAACCTCTCCACTGCTCCCCTTTTCACCTGTGCAAGGAACAATAGACTAAAGTGAAATTAGTGTATACATTGAGAAAACCTCTTCATCAAGAAATGGGAACCGGAACAAGGTCTTGTGCCTATTGACTTGCTTGTATGTCATCTTTCCAGGGGTCATTTGTAAAGATGCATCCCATAGCTTTTTCCTGTTTCTTCCATTTCAGGGATCTTGGTCTGTGTTGGACTGACCAGGTTAAATTTACCTGAAAGCTATTCAAGCCAGATATAAGAAGAAGAAGAAGAGTTTGGATTTGATATCCCGCTTTATCACTACCCAAAGGAGTCTCAAAGCGGCTAACATTCTCCTTTCCCTTCCTCCCCCACAACAAACACTGTGAGGTGAGTGGGGTTGAGAGACTTCAGAGAAGTGTGACTAGCCCAAGGTCACCCAGCAGCTGCATGTGGAGGAGCAGAGATGAGAACCCAGTTCCCCAGATTACGAGACTATCGCTCTTAACCACTACACCACACTGTATTCTTCCATTGCAGACCTAATGTACTTTTAGTCCAAGTAAATTTTAACCTAAACCTGATTTTCAATGATATACATGGAAATAATCATTACTGCCCAATGCCATCTCATGGAAACAGCAAGCGATGGCCAATCGTCTCTCCACAATCATGAAAGCTGGAGAGGCTGTGTTGCTCTTTTATCCTGAGCTTTATGTAAATGTGGCCAAGCTTCCTCTATAAATCAGCCACACACCTTCCCTACCTATAAGAGATACATGTCTAGAGATTCACAACCCTGTTAGCCAGTGTCAAGTTTCTTCTTAATTTGCTTCAAAACATCACCGAGAAATGCTTCTGTGGATTTATTTTGTTTTATTTTCAGCAGCCATCAGAGGTAATTATCCATTAGATGCAATTAGCATGCAAAAGATCAGTATGCTCTAGGGGCTAATGCAGGGACAGGGAACCTGTGACCATTCAGATGCCATTAGTCTGCTGTAACTCCCATAATTCTGGACTGCTGGCATTCCTGGTGGGGGGTGATGGGAGTCCAACAACGACTATAGGGCTACAGGTTCAGGTATAATTAATCTGAAGTGAAATTTATAGCACCTCTTTCTTTATAGATGTCCAATCAGAGATTCAACTGGAAGAATCTGGAGGGGACGTAAAAAGGCCAGGAGAGTCCCTCCACCTCACCTGCCGAACCTCTAGGTTTACCTTCAGCAGCTACAACATGAACTGGGTGCGACAGGCTCCTGGAAAGGGATTGGAATGGATTGCCTATATTGCTACCACTTCTACACACTATGCTGACTCAGTTAAGGGTCGATTTACTATCTCCAGGGACAATTCCATCAGCACACTCTACTTGCAGATGAGTGGTTTGAAGGTGGAAGATTCAGGCTTGTACTACTGTGCTAGAGACACAGTGATTGAAAAACTAGCAGTCAGTGGGCAAAATCTTCAGTCTTCTTGACTACACTTTTTCTTTTCATGGCAAGGGGGAAGTAGACACACAGCAAAAACAGGAGGCAAACCATAAACAAATGCATATAGCACAGATACACGTAGCCCAGCAGAGTTCAGCTGGAAAACACCATCTGATTTCTAAAAAGAGGGATGAGGGTTTGAACCTCATTGGAAGACAGATGTGGAAAACATCAACAGAATAACATTTTCAACTGTGGGATAGATGTCAGTGTGTTCCATGTTGTCCTGCATTTCCCATGAAGAGACAAATATATATATAAGAAGAGCCCAGCTGATGGATCAGGCCAAGGTTCAAACAAGTCCAGAATCCTCCTTTCACAGCACTCAAAAGAAATGTGACCATTTGAGATTTTGAAATTATTTGCACAACTGTTGTCACCATGTATTTATACGGTGATTCAGGTCAGTTTGTGACAGATATCTCAGGCTTTGTTTGACTTTGCACTACTGATACCAATAAATCTAGAAAAACAAGTTTTTTAAAAAATAAATAAATGAATGAATGTAAAGTAATAAGTAATAAGTTTATGCACCGCTTAATTGTAAATAAATCCCTCTGTTTTGTTTCTTTTGGTGTCCACTACTCTGGGATGCAGGTGGCGCTGTGGGTTAAACCACTGTGCCACTTGGGCTTGCTGATCAGAAGGTCGACGGTTTGAATCCCCACAACGGGGTGAGCTCCCGTTCTTCGGTCACAGCTCCTGCCAACCTAGCAGTTCTAAAGCACACAGTGCAAGTAGATAAATAGGTACTGCTCCGGCAGGAAAGTAAACGGCATTTCTGTGCGCTGCTCTGGTTTCACCAGAAGCAGCTTAATCATGCTGGCCACATGACCTGGAAAAACTGTCTGTGGAAGAGGACAAAAGCCGGCTCCCGCAACCTGTAAAGTGAGATGAGCGCCCGCCACAAGCCCAGAGTCGTTCATGACTGGACTTAATTGTCAGGGGTCCCTTTACCTTTTTTACTCTGGGTTACTGGGGGAATTGTATGCACATGAAGGTATAATGCCCTGCTGGTGAAGGACCCTGTGTGAGAGGCAGGGAAGGGAAGATCTCCAAGGGTGGGAGTCTGGGAGAAGAAAGGGAAGCTCCCAGGTGAGAGCTGGCAGGGTCCACTGTGTGAAACAAGGATTAAGATTTACCTTTGAGAGAGGACTTTGCACTTTCTTCTCTCTTTCTTTCTCTTTATTTTTTTCTAATATAGATTAGTTTGTTTTTTGTTTTACACACACACACACACACACACACACACACACAGTGGTACCTTGGTTCCTGAATGGCTTGGCTCCCAAACGCCACAAACCCGGAAGTAAGTGTTCCGGTTTGCGAATGTTTTTGGAAGCCAAACATCCATTTTGGCTTTTAGCATTGTTTCCAGGGCCAATCAGCCACTCAGAAGACATGCCTTGGTTTGCAAATGTTTTGGAAGCTGAACAGATTTCCAGAATGGATTGAGTTTGAGAACCAAGGTACCACTGTACACACGCACGCACGCATGCACGCGCACGTACGCACACACGCACACGTGCGCGCACACACCATTGTGGGAAAATGAATGGTAGTCATGGTTTTTGTGACAGCTGTCATTTCCCCTTCCCTCAGAATTCTTCAGAATGATGGCATGTCTGGGGCATCCAGGTATGAAGGTGGCAGCAAGAGATTTGCAGGCCATAAAAGGTGTTCCAATGCTTTCACTGCTGAAGAGACAATGGCAAAAAAATAATACAAAAGCTGTCACTGTAAATAATTGGTTGTATGACCTAAGAATAATCTTATTCAATGTAGATCAAATGAAGTTAATGGACATCCCCAACTTGGGCTTATTCATTACCCTGAGTCTACTCTAAGCAGGACTATTACTTTTAATCACGACATAGAAGATGTCTTCAACTTGACTTACAAAAATTAAAAGCACACAACATTGCATAAAATTGGGGATGGGGGAGAACTCAAAAGCACTGGCTTGCTGATGCAGCCCGATTCTTTTGAGAAAACCACTAGTATCTCTCAAACCCATGGGAGGGGTGTCTCTTTTAAACTGGCATCTTCGGCAAGATGAAAATCACATGCAAATCCACTGTATTAATAAATTTCCTTTTAAGTACCTAAACACACCATATATTTTTTAGAGTTGGTTGTAGACTAACAATCACCACATCAGAGGAAACTGTTTCTCTTATTACACACCATGAAGCTCCCCTTTCTTTTTCTTTCCTTATTAACAGCTCCACTGTGTGAGTATCTACCAGGTAAATGTGAAGAATGAAATGTATTGGAATTGAATGTCGGTCATTAACAAAAATCCCTTGTCATTGACTTTAGATGTTCGCTCCAGTGTTCAGCTCATGGAATCTGGGCCAAGAACAGCAACGCCTGGAGGATCCTTCAGGCTAACCTGCATTATTAGTGGTTATTCTGTTAGCAGCAGCTGGTGGGACTGGATCCGCCAATCTCCAGGGAAAGGACTGGAATGGCTTGGAGAAATAGATTGGGATGGCTCTAAATGGCGAATAGACTATGCCCCATCTCTTCAAGGACGGATCACACTCTCTGCAGATGCCTCCAGCAATGAGTATTACCTTGAACTGAGGTCCCTGACAGCTGCAGACACAGCCACATATTACTGTGCCCGAAGACCACAGTGAGACAAAGCAAAGGAGAACTGTACAAAAAGGGGAAGGCGTTTGCTGCAGACTTTTTGCTTTTCATTTTTTTAAAGCAATCCATCATCTTTAGGCTATTTCTGTGATGAATGGCCCTCTTCGAAAAGTGCAGTCTATTTTTTAAAATATTTTTTTATATAGTATTTATTGATTTTACAAAAAGATACAAAAATCGAAAAGTGCAGTCTAGATTGGAAGGTTCAGAAACTCAAGCAAGACCAATATCCATAAAAATACACAAGAAACTTTATTAAAAACAAAACTCTGTAAAAGGAAAAGCTTCGAACAATTACACAAATTAAGAGGCTAAAAAATAACGAAACTATCTTATCTACCTAGCCTACAGAAACACTTAAGCATAAATCTTAGCAGGCTGAGCAACAAGCAAAATACCCTCTAAAGTCCGAACAGGTGCTGACCGTCCATGTTAAGATTTCTGTATGCTCACCCCAACCAAGGTTTTAAGAAAACACTGACTATGGCTGTTCAACCCTTCCACCCAATGAAATCAGCACCTTCTCCAATTATGTATCTTTGATTACTATCTGACATTGGCCTTGAGGCCTTAATGAGAGGCATCTGTGTTTAGGCTCATTATTCCAGGAATCCTAACAAATTCTCATACGACCCGCACAATAATCTTAAAGGGACTATTTCACCACAATTTCACACATGAATACTGAGAACATACCATAACAGACTCTCTCATTTGTTAACATTGGCCGAGGTGGCCATTTTGGTAGCTCCCCAATTTTGTTTTTATTTTTTGCGGGGAGGGATGGCCTGGGAGATGGTATTCTTTGTGGCATCCCCTAAACTATGAAAATGTCTTTACACAGACATGTGTCTGGCACCTTCATTATACACTTTTCATCATGTGCCAAAGATGCACCTCTTTACCTTGTCCTCTAAAACCTGAGACACATGCGTTTTAAGACCTACTCTATTCTTCTTACAGAATCAAGGACTTATAGAGTTGGAAGGGACAATAAGGGTCATCTAGTCCTAGCCCATTCAATGCAGGGTAATTTTTAAAAAATAGTTAAATAGTTATTTGTTTCAAACTGGATTTTAATGCTGCTATTTTAAATTGTTAGGACATGCCCTGGGACCTTGAGGTGAATAGCAGGTGATAAATGAAAATCACCATTAATGTTTGGCACGCATGAGTGAATGAGCCATTACAGCTCTGACACTTAAAAGAAAAAGGTTAATCTTAATGTGCTGCACGTTGCACTTCTAGGCCCCCAAGGCCTTCCCCTGAAAATAACTTCACACTGGCATGTAATTTTAGTTTAAGTAAGTTTAAGTTATTGGGCAAAATTTAGGCCACAACTTTATTGATTACAGCAAAGTGAGCGGTGTTGGCTTAGGCATTGGCAACAGACTATAACTGACTCCTGCCTCTTTGGCTGGTAGTCTGAAAGGGTAAACATCAAACGAGGGAGCAACATCGATGGTGACTGACCAAAGCTCACCCCGGGGCTCCTGTGGTCCTGGCATGGCCCTAGCCCCTCAAGCAGACTTCGGACAAGATCCAGGACCCCTAGATTCCTTTACCAGACTACCCTATTCCTGGAGGAGCAGGTGATGGCTGCAACTCCCATCCCCCACTGTCAGGGAGGATTCTGAGGAGCAATGGACAGAAGAGAAAGACAGGGAGATGACCCGGGAGGCAGTCAGGGAGAACAGGGGCTTAGAGATGCTGGAGAGCCCTGCAACAACCCAGAGACAGAGGAAGAGGAAGAGAGGGCGGAGAGTAGCCATGGAGAGCAGGGGCTCAGGGATGCTGGAGAGCCTTGCAACCATCCAGAGGCTTGGGAAGGAAGCTCAGACTCAGGAAGGGAGGGGCCTTTCAAATCAGCACAGACAAGGAGGGAAGTGAAACGTAAGGATCAAAGACATCTCACGCGATTCCCACGTCTACTTTGTTGGTACGAGGATTGTAGGAAGTCGCTCCCTGAATCTGACTCAACGGGTTTGGATGCGTAATTCTGAACTGTAGCTGTTCTTGTATATATGTAATAAAGACTGTAAATATCACACTGATTGTGCTGGAGTGTTACTAGGAAGGGGAAAACCACTTTTACACCCATATTTCAATAAGCCAATGCCTAACCGCCAAATCTTACAAAGTTGTGACGATTGCTAAGGGGTAAGCAAACCAAGTGGCTACAGCCAATCTGCCAAATGGAAAAAATTCTTACCCAGCCCCTGTTCCAAAACAGGCGACCCAATCCAAAGCAAGGCCAAAGCAGCACTACCTAAAATTAGGAAAGGAAGGCAGGTGTTCGGCAGCACGAAGCAAGTGCCCCCAGTTACATCACGCTGCCGCTTTTATAGGCCCCAGGAATCGCACCAACTGCCCCAATTGGCCCAAACAGCCTTGCACGATATTCATTTTAGATTTTACCGTTTACAGGATCTGGGCATTGAAAATTCAGCATATTTGTTCCACTGGTAGCTAAGCAGAGAGAGAGAGAAACTTATTTTCTGCTAAAGAAAGGCAATTGAAGGTGGGTATCAGAAGCAAGCTAGAGTGAGCCAGGAATAAATCACACAGAGTAAGCGAAGATAACTCTTTATTAGAAGAAACAGGATCTGCTCAGGAGTGTCAGGCCTAATGAGCACAGCAACTATTCTTCAATAGATCTTGCCCCTGTGAGGCAGTTGTGAAGACGGAAGGCTTTATCACAGCTTCCTAAGTCTCATCCTCTCCCGCGTCTTTCCCAAGCAATCTGAGACTACGCTGGTGTGCTTGCCTTTGCTCCTCCTGCTTCGTACTTCTCCTGGTCCTATGAGACCTGGGGAGTGGGAGCTTTTTGCAGCTCCATAGAAATTACCAATTACACAGAGGCATAGCTAGGGAGCGTGGCAGAGGGGCACACTGGGTGCCACTTCGCAGGGGTGGCACTTAACGCAAGGCCTGGCCTGTGGCATGCCTGAGCCACATGTCTCTTCTGGGAGTGACGCAGCGGCTTAGGCACCTGCAGGCTCCATGCTGCCCAAAGCTTCAGTGTGGGGCATGCATCTGCCCACTGCCTCCCCCTCAGTTGTAGGGCGGCTGAGGGGGAGGCAGCGGGCAGACTGCATGCAAGCTCCGTGCTGCCCAACATGGCATCGTGGGGCTTGCATCTGCCTGCCGCTTTCCCCTCAGCTGCCTTGCAGCTGAGGAGGAGGCGGCAGGCGGACTCCATGAAGGCTCCGTGTAGCATGCCGTCCGCTCAGAGTTCCCTATCATGCCCTGCCTGGCTCCGGCAGTGAGGGCTGGGTGAGTGTGAAGGGTGAAGATCATGCTCTGTGTCCCACCCCTGTTCTTCACCCCCTATGCCCTGCCTGTGAGCGTCTACCCAGCAGTGTCAGTGGCAAAGTTGGAAGAACGCACTCTGCCCCGGCCCAAGCTGCTGGTGAATGGCACTACGCCCCTGAGTAGCACAGAGGGCATCATGCAAATGGTGTGGCCTTCGTTATGCCTTTTAAATGGGGGACCATATGCAAAGAGTCTCATGGAGTACTTGATAAAGCCTCTTTCTGCTGTGGGTTCATCTTGTTTTTCACCCTTGGCCTTTTGAGTCATTCTTTTCCCAGAGAAGTCATTTAAAAAGACAGGACAGGAGGAAGAGACAGAGAAAAAAGATGATTTTACTACACCTACTTTTCATTCTATCAGCTTTGGGAGGTATGCTTCTTTGTACATTCTACAAGCAAAATATATTCTGGAGATTGGCAAATAGTTCCGGAATGTATTTGAGGATGGGGAATTGAACAGCTGCTCCTTGTCGTAATTTAAGCATTTATTTATTTTTAATCTGTTACTCTCCTGCTTTAATGCCCCCTTTTCAGGAGCCTATTCTCAGATGACTCTCACTCAGTCAGGTCTAGAAATCAAAAGGCCTGGAGACTCGGTGAAGATCAAGTGCACTGTGAATGGCTTGAATGCTGCTATGGAAACTTTTTACATGGATTGGCTCAGGCAGGCACCCGGAAAGACGTTCGAAGGGTTGTCTCGGTTCAGGATACCAGGAAAAGAAGCTCAGTCTTCTGCATTCCGAGGTCGGTTCACAGCCTACAAAGACATAAACAGCTTCTACCTGGAGATGAACAACCTGAGAGAAGAGGACACTGCCATGTATTACTGTACTAAAGACGGCGCACAGTGAGAGAAAACCCTTCTGGGCTCATGTCAAAAACCTTCTGTAGTGTAGCCACAGAAAAATATTGCCTGGCGGCGGCGCTCATGTTCCATTTTCATGCGCAATTGAACGCAAGGGTTAAGCAGTAGAAACCATAACCGGAAGAGATGGTAGAGAGAGAAATCTCCTTTTTCACAGGAAGCAGATGTCTGGGTTCTCCCTATCCAAAGGAAGAACTGTTTCAAGGCATGAAGAAGAGAATCCTTTAAAATAGAAAATTATTCAAATGCATATTTATACTTTTATTTTAATATTTATATACATTCTTATTTCCCACGCCCTCTAAATATTTATTTCATTATATTTAAAGCTCCGAGACACACATTAATGTGAAAGCTATTGGATAGTTCAGTTCTAATCTGCAAATTAAGGCTAGACATGCAGATCATGATATTCATTTTGGGAATTTGCCATGGGTTTGGTCCAGTGAATGGGGATTTGAAGCTGATTGTGTCTCTACTGTATGTGTAGCATCCATATTATTTCCTCCTCCCACAAGTGGAATCCTGTACACACACACCCAAATTAGGATTTCTCTGATCGGCAAATAACCAGATAAGGGAAGATAAATAAACAAACTTGTATATTACTTGTCCGAAGATGCACATTTGTGTGTGTGTGTGTGTTTCTTACATATGTGGTGAAGTTTCCCTGGGTGCCATCTAACCTTATTTCCGTTCTGTTTGTGTCAGCCCAAAGCAAAGAATGAAACTGGTTGTTGCTAAGGCAAATCTCCCCTCTTCCCCCTTAAAATAGTTCTTTTCATAGAATCACAGAATTGTAGATTTGGAAGTTACCCCAAGGGTCATCTAGTCCAACCCCCTGCAATGCAGGAATTTCGACTAAAGCATCCATGACATGTGGCCATCCAACCTCTGCTTGAAAATTTCCAATAAAAAAGGTCCAGCACCTTCCAAGGGAGTCCATTCCACTGTCAATCAACTCTTACAACCAGAAAGTTCTTCCTGATGCTTACTCAGAAGCTCCTTGTAACTTGAATCCATTGGCTTGGGCTACGCTCCAGAACAGGAGAGAACAAGCTTGCTCCATCTTCCATGTGACAGCCTTTAGATCAGAGCTTTCCAAACATTTCATGTTGGTGACACACTTTTTAGGCATGCATCATTTCACCTATTGCGTAAGTTCTTATTTGTTCATTGCTTAATATTGGTAACACTTATGATCTTATGCAAATGATTTCCTGGTGTGCTCTTTATTAAAAAGAAGCCACATGTAGATGTCTTCAAATACGGATGCCGTATTTGATGTCTATGATCTAATTCATCTCCACTTCAAGTCTGTGGGAGTGTTTGCCATCAAGTGAAGACATGGAACTGAAGTTTCTGATAAGCTTCTTGATGGTATATCCAGCATGTGAGAAAATCTTCCATTTCCCCCTTCATATGGGCCATCTGGCACTTTCCTGTGTAATATTTTTCATATATTTTTTCCTCCCCATATTTTCTTTCTGATACAGTGGTACCTCGCAAGACGAATGCCTCGCAAGACGAAAAATGCGCAAGACGAAAGAGTTTTCCGTTTTTTGAGTCGTTCCGCAAGACAAATTTCCCTATGGGCTTGCTTCGCAAGACGAAACGTCTTGCGAGTTCTTGCGAGTTTGTTTCCTTTTTCTTAAAGCCGCTAAGCAGTTAATAGCCACTAAGCCGCTAAGCCGCTAATAGCCGTGCTTCGCAAGACGAAAAAACCGCAAGATGAAGAGACTCGCAGAACGGATTAATTTTGTCTTGCGAGGCACCACTGTACAGGTATTTCATCCCAGATTACTCTTACAGAGACCGGTGATTGCCTTAAGATGCCAAGAGACACTCTGAGACTGACTTGTACAGTGTCTGGATTTTCTCTAACAAGTTACCAGGTGCACTGGATCCGAAAACCCTTGGGAAAGGGGCTGGAGTGGATGGGAATGATGTGGAGAAATGGAAACGCTACCTATAACAGTGCTCTCTCAAACCGCATTACCATTACAAGAGACACCTCAAAAAGCCAGGTGACCCTGCAACTTATGGCCTGAAGCCCAAAGAAGCAGGAAGGTATTATTGTGGAAGAGAACCACGCTATGAGGAAAATGTTGTAAGTGGCAGTACAAGAAGCATGCGCTTCTCTTTCATGGGCTTGCGAACAACACTTGGAAAGCAATTCATTATACATCCCATCTGTTTCCACAGTGACAAATTCAAGATGTCCCACACCATCCAAGCACCACTTTGCCATTCTGTGTGACAAGCTAGAATTGCAAATAAAGAACTGCAGACTGGGCTCCTCGCCATATTTTCAAATGAATCTCTGAACTCAGGGGTGGGGTATCTCATGCTTATGGGGAGGGACCAAGAACCTTCCTGCTTCCTTCCCCAAGCACACTTGACTTTGGGAAGGTGATGCACAGAATCCTAGGAGGCAAGAGGGCTCCAGGATCCTGTTAGAGTCTCATGCCTCCTTCCCCAAGCTCACTAAGAGCTTACCCAACTTAGGAATGGAGGCAGGAGGGCTCTGAGAGTGTCCGAGAGCTCTCCCACCTCCTTCCCCAAACCCAGAAAGTGCTTGCCCATATTTGGCAAGGAGACCAGAAGGCTCCAGTTCTCCTGCCACCTTCCCAATGTTGCTGCCTCTGTGGGAGCTGCTGCCATAGTTCCCATGCAATTGGGGTGCCCTGGAACAAAGGCAGAGCCCCAGGCGCCTTCAAAGAAAGCTGGGTCGTCTTTCTTAAAACAGGGCAATTGGAAGGTATGCCATTTCCCATAATAGATTATCCGTGGAAACTAACAATAAGTTATGAAACATTATGTTTGGTGATTAAATGGCTTCTCAGTGCCATAATTTAAGGATTTTCTCTTGCTCCTTCAGAGGCCTACGCTCAGGTTATACTTACCCAGTCAAGTTTGAATATCAAAAGACCTGAAGAATCTGCTGAAGAATCCTGCTCAAATTCACTGTGAATGGTTTTGAAATAAAAAGCAATTATGATGCTTACTCTCCCACAATTCAAATGTGATACTCTCCTCCAAAGACAGCTCCAGCTTCTACCTGCAATGAAAACTCACACTTTACACTCTGGGTGCCCTTTGCGGGATTCTGTATGTTGCTTCGGACCCCAGGGAACTTACTGGTTGTATGGGCTGGCCTCCCTCTGAGTGTTATTATTTGGAGGTTCATGCCCAGCCTCAGTTAGTCAATTTACACTGCTGGGAGGTGGGGCCAGTGGCATAAATAGAGGGTGGAGCCAGCAGTAGCCAGGCAGTCGGCTCAGGAGCTTCACCCACCCAACCCTCCCTTTGTTTAATGTTTCTTGTTTGCAGGTTAACAGTTTTCTTCCTGTTTAGTGGGCGCTGCTACAGTCTTTTGACTTGTTGCTGTTGAAGAATCGGAAACAAATTTTCCTGCATTGGCAGGTTTTGTCTTCCCCATAGCAATTCGTCACAAATTTGGTGGTTTAAGGCCTTGGGCGGAATCCTTTTGTCTTTTCATCCCGAAAATTGGGGGGGAGGGGGGGAGGTGGTGACTCACCCCCGCCCCGCTGCGATGATTCCAGGGTTCCCTCTTAAAGGGGTTGTAATATGGGTGTCACTGGCCATACACTGAAAGGTTGTCAATGAATTACCCTGTGTGTGGGGTTTGGGGTGGGCTGCCTGCATACACATGCATCTTGCAGAGCACCCCCATATCCCAATTAACCTGAGGAGCCCCAGTTCCCCCAGCTGGGGGGCTTGGAAGGCTACACGCCCAATGCCTAAGCCAAGGTCTTCCTACATTTGAGAGTTTAATAAAGTTGTGGCCAAATTTTAATTCCATAACATGTTGTCAGAGTCATTATTCATTTCTGGTGGTCCCTGGGGGCTGGGGCGGTCGCCGCCTGGTCACTCAAATAAACTGCAATGTATTTTTGTGCTAGAGACACACAATGCTAGGACACCCACCTGTGTTCATGGCAGATGGTGGTGCTCATACTCTATGATGCTGGGCGATTGCTCACAACAGCCTAGTAGTAGATACCACAACGGGAGGTAAATTGAATTTTGCAGATCTCTAGGTTCTCCAATTTTGATTCAATTATCTGGGCCCTGAGCCACCAGACAAAGTAACCTGGTCACAAGAAATTCCTGGATTGAGGCTTATCTAAAGCAATATGAAGTTTAAGGAGAAGGAGGAGGAAGAAGAAGAAGAAAAAGAAGTTGTTGTTAATGTGAAATTGTGTTGTGGGAGCTATGATATGGACTGAGAACTGTTAGGAATTATATAGTCACCTCCATTCAACAGCTTTCTTTGTCCTCCCTGTTATGAGTTATGACCCCTGTCTCTGGGGACACAATTCTTTGATTGCTAAGCCCTTCTTGGGGGGGGGGGAGTTGAAGTTTTTCATGGACTGGCGGTGTCTTATATAGCAGAGGATATGCAAATATTGATTCAGTCCATTCTTTAAAACTCCCTCCCTCCTGCCCTAGACTTTGATCTTGCAGAAATAACCATCGTTCCCTTGTAGCTACTAGTCTTCCCAAGGAGAATTTCTGTGAAAACCATCCAATAAGAATGATTACTTGGATCCATCTCCTCTTAACTCTTTCAGCTTTCAAAGGTAATTCCTCCCTTTTGTTGCAGTGATATGACTTGGACTTGCTGAGAATGTATTCAGGGAGATTTGTAACTCTGTCCCTTTTCCTAGGTGTTTTGTCAGACATTTCTCTGGTAGAAAATGGAGGAGACCTGAAAAGGCCTGGAGATTCTCTTCGGCTTATGTGTACAACATCAGGCTTCAGTATAGCCAGCTACTGGATGAGCTGGGTCCGTCAGGCTCCAGGAAAGGGGCTCGAGTGGGTGTCAAGGGTTTCAGGAAGTACCACATATTATGGAGATTCTGTTAAAGGCCGATTCACAACTTCCATGGATATGTCCAATCAGTGGATTGATCTGCGTATGACAGACCTGAAAGCTGAAGACACTGGAATGTATTTCTGTGCGAGAGAACACAGTGGTGCAGAGTGAATCTGAGCTCTGAAAAATACCCATGGTGAAGCTGGCAAAGGGACAAGGTTCCCTGGAGGGTTATTTATGGATCAGTCATTGAGATCTTGTTTGGAAACTCAGCAAAACATCCTGTCATTATAGCATTTGTAACACCCCTTTGGGACTTCTGATCTGCTTCAGTTTTGTTTGACCAATTTTTTAAAAAAATCCTGCTTCTTGTCAAAAAACCTTCTGCAGTAGAAAGCAGAGTGTTCCGTGTATTCGGGCAACTAAGGACAATGACCTAGGAATAAAAACCACACACACACACACACACACACACAGTAGAAAGCACAGCAGGATGAGAGAATAAAAATAAAATTTTGCCACAAGAAGCAGATGTCTAGGATCTCCTATTTTGACAGAAAAGCTGCTACTGATGCAGGAAGAAGAAAACCACAAGAAACAACTAGATGAAGAAATCTCTTACTAGTTCAGAGGACTTTTTGCATGGTTTTACCCAGGGGTAGGAAACCTAAGGCCCGGGGGCCGGATGTGGCCCAATCGCCTTCTCAATCCGGCCCATGGACAGTCCAGGAATCAGCATGTTTTTACATGAGTAGAATGTGTCCATTTATTTAAAATGCATCTCTGGGTTATTTGTGGGGCATAGGAATTCATTCATTCATTATTATTTTTTTCAAAATATAGTCCAGCCCACCACATGGACTGAGGGACGGTGGACCATCCCACAGCTGTAAAAGGTTGCTGACCTCTGGTTTTACCAGTAACCCTATTCTATTGTGAACCCACATTCAATTGTGTGCGCTTGTTTCCAAAGACAGAGTAGTTCAGAGTCCTGGATTCCAGCCAGGATGGTATGATGTCCTATCTCTGCTAATACATCTGTACATTGCAGGGCAGATGCAGGAGGAGATGTGGACTTGATGCTTTTGGTGCCTCATAGATGTGGGTGACGTTGTGATCTAAACCACTGAGCCTCTTGGGCTTGCCGATTGGAAGGCCAGCAGTTTGAATCCCCACAATGGGGGTGAGCTCCCATTGCTCTGCCCCAGCTCCTGCCAACCTAGCAGTTCGAAAGCACACCACTGCAAGTAGATAAATAGGTACTGCTGCAGCGGGAAGGTAAACAGTGTTTCCGTGTGCTCTGGTTTCTATCACAGTGTTCCGTTGCCCCAGAAGCGGTTTAGTCATGCTGGGCACATGACTCAGCTCCCTCAGCCTGAAGTGAGATGAGCACCACAATCCCATAGCTGCCTTTGACTGGACTTAACCGTCCAGGGGTCCTTTACCTTTACCTTTCTAGTCAGATCCTGGAGGTTTCTCCTTTATTAGTGGCATTTGTGCTATCATGCAAATGATTCTTAGTTTTGGACTTCATTAAAGGAAACAGAGCATGCAAAGCTTCTCAGCAAGAATACAGCTCCCCTTCAGGTCCTATGAGTTATTGCCAACCTTTCAAGTCATGGAATTAACACTCTTGACCATTTCCCTAATGATCTTCCCTGCATGTAAGGAAATTCTGCAAGCAATTGATTCCCTGTATAGCCATCTTCTTCTTAATTCTTCCTTATTTTTTTCCCCTCCTATACAGGTATTTTATCCCAGGTTACCATTACAGAGTCTGGTGGTGGTGTCAAGAGGCCAGGAGAGACCGTGCAACTGACTTGTACAGTGTCTGGATTTTCTGTAGCAAGCAGTCTGATGGATTGGGCCCACTGGGCCCCTGGGAAAGGGCTGGTGTGGAGTGGACGAATCTGGTCCAATGGAAATGTGAACTATAACAGTGGACTCCAGAACCGTATCACTATCACAAGAGACACCTCAAAAAACCAGGTGTTCCTGCAACTGCGTGGCCTGAAACTGGAAGATTCCGCCATGTATTACTGTGCAAGAGACACACTGAGAGAAAATGTCTCTCACAGGCCGTGCAAAAACTACTCTTCTGGAAAACCAGTGATACGTGTATTTTTGTGCACTGCAGCTGGAAAGGGAACCCTCTTTATAGACATTTCATTTCCTGAACCACTGGTGCATTCAATTCCACAGTATTCGTATTGCAATAGCCTTGCTTTAAACGCAGCAACCTTGAATTTCAGAAGTATGTTCCTATCAAAATTTGTAATCATCAATGATAATTTATGTACGTACATAATGACATTCTGCATAGCTGTCAGGTTTCAGGGAATTATATCCCTCCCTTGGTGGCAGCAAGAAGCAGAGAAAAACAATGAAGAGTTCTTACCACTTAGTTTATTCACTAATCACAGCGGGAGACAAAAGAATGCAGTTTCTCTCACACTAATGATGTTGTTCCAAGTAAAGTCGCACCCCCTACGTCCCTCCTATTCTACGTCATGCCTGCATTGGCTAATCTGAGCTTTCTGTCACAGAGATCTCTGTTCTACTACCCTCAATGCCCGTCTGGTTCTAGGAGAAGGGGGGATCTGGAATGCTTTCTAATGTGTCAGCCAGCTGTTCTGGCTCTGCTGCTTCCCCCTCCCCCCCTTCCATTATCTCCCAGCTCTGTCCTTCTGTCTCAGAATCATGACCTTCTGCAAATCACCATTGTAAATCTATACTGTCCTCCTCTCCTTGGGAAGGTTCAGGAGGGGTGAGGTGGTCTCCACCATTCCTCTTCAGTCCAGTCCCTGACAATAGCCATGAAGTTGCATGGATCTAAATTGTGTTGGCGTGTGTGTGTGTGTGTGTGTGTGAGAGAGAGAGAGAGAGAGAGAGAGAGAGAGATGGATAGGCAGGCAGACATACAGACAGACTCCAGCCCCCACAGTCCCCATGCTGACGAGAGCTGATGAAAGTTGTAGTACAGTCTGGATAGTTGGTTAAAACCTGGTGCTGATAATGCCAAGGTTGCAGGTTCGGTCCCCTTATGGGACAGCTGCATATCCCTGCATTGCAGAGGGTTGGACTGGATGATTCTCAGGGTCCTTTCCAACTCTACAATTCTGCGATTCTATGAAAACATCTGGATGACACCTGGTTAGGGAAAGCTGCTTATATGTGTCCACACCAAAGACCTAGGAGTACACGTCAATACCAGATATTTTACTATTACCAAGACCATTCTATTCATAGTTACTTGGAAAATCGCTGGGAATCTAATATGTGATAGGCACACAGCAGAAATGTGGATCTTGCTAACAGTACCAGTCACCACATGGAAGTAGAGGACGTTCCAGATCTTTTACTGCTGTAGAAGTAGTAGTCTCAGGCTCAGCAAACAGCTTGAAAATATATTCCAGCTTGTAGGCTTTTCAGATACAGATATATACAGATACAGTATGCATAGGGTTGCCAGATGTCTGGAATTTCCCAGATGTAGCCAGAAAACTGCATCCTCAAGCAGTGTCCAGGCAAAATGTCTGGGAATATCCATACGTCTGGCAGCCCATGTTGGTTTTGCTGATTCCCATTGCACCATAGGAGCCAACTCATAGAGGCTGATGTCCCTTCACCCATAAAATGTTTTAGGAGGCCAAACTCCCTGAAGCTGATGGTCATTGCCATTCAAATGTTGTGTGTGCACCACATGATATGATTGATCATGTGGGCTGGGGCTTACCTCCAATATTTTATCCAAGTTGACACCCCTGCTATCTAACTAGCTAGAACTGCACTTTTTGGAGATGGATCAACATGACAGGGCACAGAAAACCAGAGGAGCCTGCTGGTGCGTTCCCTCAAGCATGAAAACATTGTCCTGTGCTATTGTGCAAGAGACCTGCTCTTAAGTGGGGTTGTGGTGCTCCAAGTCTGCTAAAAAAAACCCACCCTCTCCCTCCCCCGCAAGTGATCAGCCATTAACATCTGTGTGTGCCCAGGCATGTTGAATTTACCTCCCCTGAGAGAAGCACACAGCTGGTTTCTCTAGTCCCCTTTTAGCCTTTATGTACGAGAATTCAGCATTGTGAGCATGGGGCAGCACAGTGGTTTTCCTCTGCACAAAAACCCAGGCGGTCAAAAAACAATGGCAAGCTGCAGCTACAGACAAATGCACTTTGGTAGGGTTATGACAACCTGGGAGGCTTTAAAATTTGTGGAGAATAAGCCTATCAATGTCTACACCTTACATTGGTTGTGCTCTCCCCCTCACTCTTAGAGGCAATATGCCCCTGCATACCATTTGCTGGGAATCACAAGTAGAGAAAGGGCTATTTCACTCATGTCCTGCTTGTGAGGATCCCATAGATCTCAGTGGTTGGTCACTGGAAGACAGTGTTTTGATAAACCTCTGAAGCATGACAAGCCTCTTCTACTCAACAGTTCTTGTGGAGCTGGATAGATCTGTCTCATGGGTCAAAATCTGGTAGTTTCCCTCACCCATCACTGCTCCATTGCAATGAAGAACAGCTTCATTCCTTTCACTTGAAGTTCCCAATTATGATATGATACCATATCTTTATTGTCATTGTCCCATACAGAACACTGAAATTGAAAAATCTACATAAGACATTTAAAACCCCCTGAAAACTCTGAAACCCATTTTAAAATACAATATACGGTACTATAGAGACTCCTTATACTGCGTTTAGAACCAAAATTGCATTTGGGTAGAAACTGTTTCTCAGGCAGCTAGTCCTGGTCTTTATAACCCTATACCTTCTTCCAGAAGGCAGAAGCTGAAAGAGATCAATTAATTGTCCCTTGTGTGCATTTCTGATGGTTGAAGTTCATTTGGATATCTCACTTGGAAAACCATAGCATTTTGGCCTTCTCTCCACTGCCTGCCACCCTTTTCATCTTAGCTATGCCTCACCCCGCCCAGAATATGTAAAACTCATACACTCTCACTTCCTTTTAAAAGACCAACTTTTCTCCTCCTCAGGAAAAAAGTAACAACACACAAAGATTTCCTGGAACCTGCTTCAGCCACCAGTAGGGTTCCTTGTTTCAATGTTCACAATGTTCTGGCTATTGAGTTCCTTCATCTTCATAACTGGGCTTTCTTGTAAGTTAATTTTTCAGCAGATATTTTTGAGCAAGCAATTGCATTTTGGTAGCATTTATTTTAGCAAAATGCCAATCAAGAAAAATAATAATCTGATCCAGCCACAATATTTATTTACAAATTCAGCTGATTAACCTATGTTCGCTTCTACTCTCTTCAGGGACCAGTTCGCAGATTGTTCTCACCCAGTCGGGGCCAGAAGTAAAAGAGCCTGGAGAGTCTGTGAGGCTCACTTGTTCTACAACAGGATTTGCTCTTAGCAGTGCTCACATGCACTGGCTCCGTCAGTCTCCAGGGAAAGGGCTGGAATGGTTGGTTCATTATCAATCATCATCTAGCTATACCTACTCTGCAACCATCAAAGGGCGTTCCACTGTCTCCAAGGACAGCTCCAGATTTTATCTTCAGATGAACCGCCTGAAGCAAGAAGACACAGCCATATATTACTGTGCCAGAGAAAGACACAGTGTTGGAAACTGAACTTGAGCTCACACAAAAACCTTTCCCTATTAAACACAAAGACCACAGGTGGCACTGGAGAGCTTTCAGCTAGAATGATTGCACCAAACTGAAAACAATACGATTCTCATAAAGTCTCTATATTAGTCCCTCGAGGGAAGAATAGGGGTTGCTGGTGCAACAAAACAAATCATAGCAAAAGGAAAATGTTTTTCCAAAGCAGGAAACACACAGTGACACACATCACCCTAATCAACACCAGGAAAGCACATTCTTTGAATCCCTCCACAGTCTACCTAAGGCCCCAGTATTTCTTATCAATGATCCATCAAGGGATTCGTTTTTACTGGATTTCAGGACCTTGGCAGCACCACTGCTGCATAACTATTGCTATGACACCAGCATAAACTGAATCCGTCGACCCCCTGGAAAAGGGCTGGAGTGGATTGGAGAAATGAGGCATAATGCAGACCATAACTATAACAACGGGATCCAAAATAGGGTCACCATCACAAGGGTCTCTTCCAAAGGTCAGGTGTTTCTGGAATTAAGTAGCTTGAAGCCTGAAGACACTGCCATATATTACTGTGCAAGACACACAGTGCAAGGGCTGAACAACATCCAGTTTAACAGAAAACCAGGCTTCAGTCCTGCATCTGTTTGTGTCTAACCACTGGAAACAACACTGCTTTTCTGCCTGTTCATTTCCTCTACTTTCAAATGCAGGAATGACATAACATAACAGAATCCTGTGTTAAATAGCTACAAGTAGGAAATTAATTCTGCAATACAGGGATCCTCAGAAATGACTTAGCATGGATCATAACATAGGAACACACAATGAGGTCTTATAGTCAGACCCACAGATCCATGTAACTTGGGATTGTCTACAGTAAGACTGATGAACTTGTGGACTTCCAGATGATGTTGCACTGTGACCTCCATCACCCATGTCTATTGCTTCAGCCTGCTGGGGCTTGTGGAAGTTGAAGTCCCAGGTCATTGGCTGCACAACAGCCTGCACTTCCCTCCACTATTCCAGTGGCCCTTAAGCCTGGAAAAAGGGGCATTGCATGGGCACGGTGGGGTGGCACAAGCGGATAGGGAATTTAGAGGGATACTAAGCCCATTCATCTCAGTCACATGACCAGAAAACCCAGCATAAATGAACCTGAGGAAAAGGTTGTGTAACTCAAACTCTGTTTTAAAGGCTTGTTTTCCTTCTGCCAGACTCTGCCAGTGTTGGTTCTTGAGTACAGTGGTACCTCAGGTTACATACGCTTCAGGTTACATACGCTTCAGGTTACATACGCTTCAGGTTACATATGCTTCGGGTTACATACTCCGCTAACCCAGAAATAATGCTTCAGGTTAAGAACTTTGCTTCAGGATGAGAACAGAAATCGTGCTCCGGCGGCGTGGCAGCAGCAGGAGGCCCCATTAGCTAAAGTGGTGCCAGAGATCGGTATACAAGAACTGCATAGTGATAGGAATCCAGTCGGGATTTATATGGAATCAGTGGATGGGGAGGAAAAACAACCTTTTGTTACATAAGCTATACCAATGACTTGCTGATGGCGGCACTCGTGATCCATGGTAGTGGAGACTGAGGAACCCCACAGAACAGCAGGTACTTAGAAAATGATAGAAACCAGAAAACCACAAGTAGAGGAGATACTAGAGAGAGAAATCTCCTTTAACCAGAGGAAGCAGGTGTCTAGGAACTGCTCTTTTGAAACAGAGGAATACAGAATGCACAAATTTAATGTTTCACTTTCATCTGGCCCTCTCCTGCACCACCCAATCTTTTCATCTGCGGTTTGTCCTCTTTCTTTCTTTCTTTCTTTCTTTCTTTCTTTCTTTCTTTCACACTTTCACACTTTCTTTTGAAGTTCTTTCAATTTCTAAGCTAGTCAGCCAAAAGAGATAGCCAATTTCAATTTTTGCTTAAAATTGAGAGAGTTTCTCTTCTTAGTATCACAATCTAGCTCTCTAACTAAATATTCTTTCCATATACCCAAGGGTATATACCCATATACCCAGTTCATTGAAGTGGAAACTTGTCTTCTTCTTCAAGTCCAACATACTTACTCTTTGAATCACATGATCCAGGGACACTGCCTTTCTCTGAAATGAGATTAGACTGTCCCATTTTCTGAGTGTCTGGCCACTTCACGCTTTTCACAGCAAAGTACAGAGAGGAATCTGCTTGGCCTGTTTTGTTAGATGGACAAACCCAATCCATCACTCTTGAAGTTCCTTGTGGATAGGGAGACAACCGTCAGTTAGATTATACATGTCTCCAGATTTTGCATTCTTCATGTGCACATGAAAAATAGTGCATTACAGAAAAGATGAGTACAAAATGCATATTCTACTAGTGAATGTGTTGAAGAAAACTGAAGAAATGTGTATGTTGTGGGGAAAAAGTGTGCCCAAAATATATCCAAAACACAGTAGAACAGAATGGATGGGGTGAAATGGAATGGAATAGGGTGGATTGGACCCAGTGCTTTTTCTGGAGGGATGCAGGGGTACTCATACCCCTAAGCATTTTGTGAATCTTTGTCCATTTACTGTGTTTCTTTTCCCCGATTTGAACTATAAAATGGTGATTTTCCTGAGTGAAAATGAGAGCATCCCTAAACATTTTTTTTTTTAGAAAAAAAAGCACTGATTGGACCTATGAACCAGGGAGAGATTGTTGAGGTATAGAATGAGCTGCTGAACCACTAGTTTCTTCTGAGCACCTCCACCAAATGAGTGAAATGGAAAACCTAAAGTGAGAGTACCCCCCTTTTGGTACCCCAGTTATGGTGTCACCTTCCCAATGATTTGCATCATCTTTATGGTCTTTTTTGGGACCAAGTGAAGCTTATTCTATACATCCAGACATTTTAAACAACATATTTTATAACTTCAGCTTCCCATTTGTGTTATGATTTTTAAAATTTAATTGGGAATATTTCAAGTTTTTAAAAATATACTAACATTTGGGTTTGTTTGTGTTTATCTGCACTATGCTTTGTGAGCTAACTCAGAGAACTCTTGTGATGCGGTGGTGGTATACATGCAAGAAAAACAGGATCTGAAGATAACTTGCCTCAGACACAAGATGCTATCCTACACTCCATCTGCGTTTTATATTTTACACAGGATCAAACAACTTTAAACTGGCAACGCTAGATAATCCTGGGAACTGTAGTTTGTTAAGGGTGTTGAGAGTGGTGAGGCAACCCCTATTCCTCTCACAGACCTACAATACCCAGAGTTCCCTGGGCAAAGGACTTGATTGTTAAACCAGGAGGGAACTATCAGTTGAGCAATGAAATGCTTAAGCTGAGATCCAGTGAACCACATCTCTTTCATATCAGATGTTTCCAGGCCCGCCCAAAATATGCAAAAACGAAAGCATCAATTTCACCTTTAAAGGTTGACACCAGCCCCCTCAGACTGAATCAAATATCTGCTTCAGTAATTTCTTTGAGTCCTCAACACTTCCATTATACTTTTTTAAAATGCTGTGGCTGTTAAATTTCCTCTTCTTTATAAGCAGATTGCCATGTAAGTTATACATTTTTAAATCTTTATTGTATATACAGAGGGGTGGGTGGGGAGCTACTTCTACAATGGGTCACTCTGTTAATCCAGACGACAAACCTGTTTTCGTGTGTTTGCTTTAAACTGCACACAGTTAAGCAGCGTGTCTCTTCTCTCTGCAGGGGCCAGTTCACAGATTGTCCTCACTCAGTCAGGCCCAGAAATGAAAAAGCCTGGAGAATCTGTGAGGTTAACCTGTGCCACAAAAGGTTTTGCTCTTAGTGGCTATTGGATGAACTGGGTCCGGCAGTCTCCGGGGAAGGGGTTGGAATGGCTGGTTTACTATCTCAACCCATCCGACAGTTACTATTCCACAACCATCCAAGGGCGTTTCACTGCCTCCAAGGACAGCACCAACCTTTATCTTCAAATGAACAGCCTGAAGCCAGAAGACACTGCCGTCTATTACTGTGCCAGAGACACAGTGGTGGAAACTGAACTCAAGCTCAGACAAAAACCTTTGTGTGTTAAATTAAAAGACTGCAGGTGGCACTGAAGAGCTTTCAGTTCAAATGATTGTGCTGAATAAACCACAAGCAAATAAATACATATCAAGTCTCTCTACATTGGTTCCCCATCTATCCACAAAAGTGGCAGAAACTCCTTATCCTAGCCTCCAAAGCTCTTAGGATCAAATAAATGTATTGAGTTACCCTGGTTTTATTTTCCTGCTAGACAAGTACTTATGGGAGTGCAAAGCGCTGTTGTTGTTGTTCTTGTTGTTGTCATTGTTTTTAGAATTTATATACTGCCTGCTACACCAAGGTCCAGGGCAGTTAAGTACATTTTGTCCCAAACAATAAATAATAAATTTATATACTGTCTATTCTCAGAATAAATTCCCATAGTGATACAATACACATCTGTCAATAGATATCATAATGCTACAATCCACAGCAACTTTTCATTGCAAAGGAGCACATTATAAATTACAGTGGTATCTCTGGTTACGAACTTAATTCATGCTGGTGGTCCGTTCTTAACCTGAAACCATTCTTAACCTGAGGTACCACTTAAGCTAATGGGGCCTCCCGCTACCGTGGTGCTGCCAGCACACAATTTCTGTTCTCATCCTGGGGCAAAGTTCTTAACCCGAGGTACTACTTACGGGTTAGCGAAGTCTGTAACCCAAAGTGTTTGTAACCCGAGGTGTTTGTAACCCGAGGTAGCACTGTACTTTGGTACATGTTACTCCATATTTTAGAAGTCCCTTATTTTTCCATTTAGAAATATGAAAACTATCATCACTGTTTTCATCATCTGTTTCTACCTCCTGTCTTTTGTTGCCCTACAATTTTATTGCCTGATTCTTTGGCATTTTAAAAAGGATATTCTATTATAATTCAGGACTTCTTTTGCTCCCTTTTCAACAAGCATTGACTGGCATTAAAAAATCATAGGAGAGATCCTATAATATTGATAATATAAAATAAAATATATAAATAATGTGTCCTTAATGTTGGGGCTAAATATGTCAGACCAAAAGTTCTGCTTAGAAAATCACAAGGGAAATGTGTATAGAAGCAAATGTAAACAAAAGCATTAAGGACTGAGAAGAATTTCAAATGAAAAAGCTCCTCTGGGAAATATTATATATAGAGGAGGATATGCAAATAATGGAACAGTTCATGCTTTAAACCTGAGCCGTCCTCTTGCTGTGGGTTCCAGCTGAGCTTGTGGAAATATCCTCATCCTGTTAGACAGGCACCAGCTTTCCATCCAAACAATCCAGTAGAAATGTTTCTGTGGATACATTTCATATTTAGCTTCTTCATTTTCAAAGGTACTTAATCCCTTTGGTTGGAATGCAGTTGGTGTGATTTATCAGGAAGCCTTTATAATCCACATATGTAAGGTTTGCAACTCAAATCTCTCTCTCTTTCTAGGTGTCCATGCAGATTCTTTGGTGGAATCTGGTGGGGATGTGAAAAGACCTGGAGAGTCCCTTCGACTCACATGTACAACATCAGGATTCAACATAGACAGCTACTGGATGCACTGGGTCCATCAAGCTCCTGGAAAGGGACTCAAATGGCTTTCACAAATTAATAAGGGCACCACTTATTATGCAGACTCTGCTAAAGGACGGTTCACAATCTCCACAGACAGTTCCAAGAAGCTGATCTATCTACATATGACTGGTCTGAAAGCTGAAGATACCGGCATGTATTATTGTGCTAGAGATCACAGTGGTGGAAAGTGAATCTGAGTTAACACAAAAACCCATTTGGAGAATAGTATAAAGAGAAAGAATCAGCTGGCTTCTAAGGGTTGAAAAAGCTGTTGGGATTTCCGTTGGGTGATCAAGCAAATCATATATTTTCCACAGATCTTGTAAAACTCAGAGGAACTTCTGATGGTGTTTCAGAGCAGATGTTGTTGACTCAAACCCTAGTCCAGATGTTTTCTAGTGAAAATTATTGGGTGTTAAGATTTTGCACTGGGTGACCTTGAGTTCCTCTCTGAGCCTAAACTACAACATAGGTTTGTTCTGAGGATATAACAGGGGAAAGAAGAACCCAGCATGCAACCTTGAGCTGTTGGGAGGAAACCTGAGGCATCATCATCATCATCATCATCATCATCACCATCATCATCATCCACCACCACCACCACCACAACAACATAATACCATAGAAGCCAAATATATAATCAATTTGACTACTGATTTCTTCATTTAAATAAAATACATGAATATTCAATAGCTGTTTGGTAGAAGTGGGTGGTCCTGTGGGATGCTGTGGTAATCAAGCAGAAGTCAACACTAGACATTATAATACTAATAATAATAATTTATTATTTATACCCCGCCCATCTGGCTGGGTTTCCCCAAACATTCTGGGCGGCTTCCATCAAAGACAAAAAAATACACTAAAATGTCACACACTAACAACTTCCCTGAACAGGGCTGCCTTCAGATGTCTTCTGAATGTCAGGTAGTTGTTTATCTCTTTGACATCTGATGGGAGGGCGTTCCACAGGGCGGGCACCACTACCGAGAAGGCCCTCTGCCTGGTTCCCTGTAGCTTTGCTTCTCACAATGAGGGAACCACCAGAAGGCACTCGGCGCTGGACCTCAGTGTCCGGGCAGAACGATGAGGGTGGAGACGCTCCTTCGGGTATACTGGGCCAAGACCATTTAGGGCTTTAAACCCTTTGAATTGTGCTCAGAAATGTACAGGGAGCCAATGTAGGTCTTTCAAGACTGGTATTATGTGGGCTCAGGGGCCGCCCCCAGTCACCAGTCTAGCTGCCGCATTCTGGATTAGTTGTAGTTTCTGGGTCACCTTCAATGGTAGTCCCACGTAGAGCGCATTGCAGTCCAAGCGGGAGATAACTAGAGCATGCACCACTCTGGCGAGACAAGTCTGCGGGAAGGTAGGGTCTCAGCCTGCGTACCAGGTGGAGCTGGTAGACGGCTGCCCTGGATACAGAATTGACCTGCGCCTCCATGGACAGCTGTGAGTCCAAAATTACTTCCAGGCTGTGCACCTGATCCTTCAGGGGCACAGTTACCCCATTCAGGATCAGGGAGTCCGCCACACCTACCCGCCCCCTGTCCCCCAAGAACAGTACTTCTGTCTTGTCAGGATTCAACCTCAATCCATTAGCCGCCATCCATCCTCCTACCGCCTCCAGGCACTTACACAGGTCCTTCACCGCCTTCACTCGTTCTGATTTGAGAGAGAGGTAGAGCTGGGTATCATCAGCATATTGATGGACACCCAGTCCAAACCCCCTGATGATCTCTCCCAGCGGCTGCATGTAGATGTTGAAAAGCATGGGGGAGAGAAAGAAACCCTGAGGCACCCCACAAGTGCCTGAACACTCATCCCCCACCACCACTTTCTGAACACGGCCCAGGAGGAAGGAGCGGAACCACTGTATAACAGTGTCCCCAGCTCCCAGCTCCTCTAGACAGTCCAGAAGGATGTTATGGTCGATGGTGTCAAAGGCCGCTGAGAGATCCAGCAGAACTAGGAAACAGCTCTCACCTTGGTCCCTAGCCCACTGCAGATCATAAACCAGCATGACCAAGGCAGTTTCAGTCCCATGATGAGACCTGAATCCCAATTGGAAGGGATCCAAATGGTCCGCATCCGACTTCCGGGGTGGCGCCATCGGTAATGGCGGAATTCCCTTCGATCCGAAGGGAACCAGCTCCGCGGAAATCGGGTCCTACCGCTACGGCGCAGCGGGGACCCTTTAAAAACCACAGGCGGAGGAAGCCTGTGGCCGTGGGACTCGGCGGGCACCGTTTGCGCCCTTCCATTTAACAAAGGAGCCTGGTAACGGGCTCCGGAGTGGGGAAGTGGCGTGGTGCTGTGAGTCGTCTGCTACTTTCGTGGAGCGAAGCCGCACTGCCGTTACCGGAGAGCACTGCCTTTTTCCTGGGACAATTTGGTATCTAAATAATCACCCGTGAGTACTTGAATATTGAAGAGCTGAATTTTTAATAAGGACTGGTGATTAGTAACAAATTGGACTGGAAATTTGATGTAATTTGGATTTGGAACGGGGAGGTCTAAACAGGAAGTCAGCCTTCCGTTCTCTTGTAACTAGAAGAAAGCAAAGACAGAGTATACTAGAGCCTAAAAAATCACTTCTTGAGGATTAGGTTTCACCACTTAAGATTCTTGAACCCCCCTTTGGTTGCAGGAGAAGAAGGGGGGGGTTTGGACTGTTTAAACCTGTGGAAGTGAGTTTAAAAGTAAAGTAATTTTCCACCGTCCTGACCCTGGAGCGGGGTGTCAGAACTGACGTTTTGAAATTCATTGACCAGAGACAAAGGTTTTTGACAGATAGTCAAAAGAAGAGTAACATTGTGATTCCATTGTTGCCTTTCGCATTTTAAAGGGACAAATTTTGACAAAATATCTTTGGGAAAAGGAAAAAAGCAACTTTGTTGCTATTGCTCTTAAAAGAAAGAATAAACAGAAGTCTTCCCCCTAGTGGGACTTGGTGAAATTATAACTAGAGAGCTTGCAGCTGCCGGAAAATCACCATGGGAAAGGATTTATGACCTTGAAGGACAGTGTTTTCACCAACATTGTCGGATGCTTTTTAAAAAATAAACGCCCTATTGGATCAGCTATATCAAAAGACAGATTTGATGACAGAGGCGGCCAGAACATTTGAACAGGTAACTGGAAATTATTTGAAGTCCACTCAGGACTCTAAACAGGAAGGTGTTCTGACAGAACAGATGAAAGAAGAGGATGCTGCAGAGTCAGGGGTCCTAGAGATGGAGGGACTTTTGGTCCAGCAGAAAAATCAGCCTTTGGACTTGATAAATGAACTTGGGAAAAACCAGATTTGGAGAGATAAAGTTTGGTTAGTTTTGGAAATGGGGGGCTGGATTGATCCCCCTATGCATGGATATTTGGACTTTCCGAGTCTGGTAATGGGTCGTCAGAGGTTTGGAGTTGTCGGGGCCTCCAATTTTGGAGGGAACATGAAGAAATACCATGTGGAGTCTAGTTTGGACTATGGGTATGGGGCTGATTTGCTGAAAAGGGTCAAGAGTATCTTTTTGCTGGAGTACCCACGAGTGAAAGGAAAATATCAAGAAGAGCTGCGAAAGGGACATGGAAGAGATTTGAGGGCCTCGGACACGAGACTACCAGGTTAATGAGCTAGACTAATGAGATAAAAAGGACTGACAATCCCGGGACCGGGGGGAGGGGACGCTGGAAGATGACTGGATTGTTTTGACTTGTTCTTTTCTTTTTCTAATATTTGGAATGTTTATGAACGTTGAAAAAATGTTGAAATGAAACTATATGGCTTTTGTAAAAAATGGTAAAAGATATGCAAAAAGGTAATGATAATGAGAGGTTGGTAAATGTAGAATATAAGTTTTAGGTTCTAAGGTTTTCACAAGATAAGATGGAATTAGAGTAAGGCAATGTAATGACAGATTGTTATGAAATAATGGAAAGGATTTGCTGTAAAAATTATTAATTAAGAAACAAGACAGGGGAGGAGGAGGAGGTCTTGAAAAGAAGTTAATGGAAGTTGAGAATTTGACAAAGATGATTTTATTTTTAACTTTTTTTTCTTTTTCTTTCTTGTCTTTTTGTATTTTGCATTTTGTATTGTGTATTTTTCCTTTTACTTTTGAATTTTTGTTTTTCTGTTGATGTGACTTTTTTATTTGTGAAACTTAATAAATATCATTTAAAAAAACAACAACAAATGGTCCGCATCCTCCAGGCGTGCCTGGAGTTGTTCAGCAACAACCCGCTCAGTCACCTTGCCCAAAAATAGAAGATTTGAAACTGGGTGATAGTTGGCCAGTTTGCAAGGGAGGGGGGATACTTTTGTCTCACAGGGGTGGTTGGGGGTAATCTAGTCACCATGATGATGGAGACACTGCCACTTCACCACATGACTGAGTGGCCTTGTAAAACATTGAGAGGACAGAGAACATGTGGAAACTCCTACACTTCTCTGAAAGAGGAAGAGCCAGATACTGTACCTATGGAGTATGTAGAAAGACAAGGTTCTTCCGTAGTTCCTGTTGTGGGCGGGGGTCTGATTCAGACTAGAGCACCTATCGCTGCTGAGAGGGAGTGCGAAGCTCTGCTCTGGATGTTTGTTTCTGCCAATAAAACTATCTTGATCTGATGGGAGTCTTCTTACTGCTGGTCAGCTTGCTCGTTGCCAGAGATTGGTATACAAGAACTGCATAGTGATGAGAATCCAGTCGAGGTTGATATGGAATCAGTGGATGGGGAGGAAAAACAACCTTTTGTTACATAAGCTATACCAATGACTTGCTGATGGCGGCGCTCGTGATCCATGGTAGTGGGCACCGAGGAAAACCACAGAACAGCAGATACTTAGAAAATGATAGAAACCACAAAACCACAAGTAGAGGAGATACTAGAGAGAGAAATCTCCTTTAACCAGAGGAAGCAGGTGTCTAGGAACTGCTCTTTCGAAATAGATGAATACAGGATGCAAAAATTTAATGTCTCACATTCATCTGACCCTCTCCTGCACCACCCAATCTTTTCATCTGTGGTTTGTCTCCTTCCTCCCTTCCTCCCTTCCTCCCTTTCTCC
>CANTUW010000081.1:0-44257 GCA_947686815.1 Podarcis lilfordi | reverse complement strand
ACTAAAATTAAAAAGCTTCGAGAAAATAAGAGAATACATCTCAGACTGGTTCCATTACCAACAGATATTTGAAAAATTTAAATCTGATAAACAAAAGGGGTTCTCTACAGAAACTTCTCGATTTGAATCTGATCTTGTAAATTCTAAAAGAAAAACTCTTTCCAAAACTTACCAACACCTCCTTGACTGGAAAGTCAAAGAGGAGGAGGTAACAGCGGCCATGGTGAGGTGGTCACAAGATTTTGGCCATTCAATAATTATGTCCCAATGGGAAAATCTGTGGAAGAACAATTGGAAATTCAAAAATTGTTATACTATTAGAGAGAACTTTCTAAAAATGCAACACCGATGGTACTTAACACCTGGAAACTTTCAAAAATGTATAAAAATGTGCCAAGTAATTGCTGGAGATGCGGTGATAATTCAGGAACTTTCTACCACATGTGGTGGTTATGTAAGAAAATACTGATATTCTGGGAGAGTATTCACTCAGAACTGCCAAAAATTCTAAGGATCTCTTTTATTTAAAAACAACAACAGAGGGCTATCTCCTGGGAGTTACAAATTTGGATATTCCGCAAAAAAATGAAGGGTATCTTTTTATACGCTACGGCGGCAGCAAGAGTTCTCATCGCGGCAAAATGGAAGAGTATTGAAATTCCCTCTATACATGAATGGATTCAAAAGCTGACAGAATATGCTGAATTAGATGGTGTACCAGAAAAAATAAAGAATAAATCAAAGCTGGAATTTGTTTCAAAATGGGAGGTTTTCAAAGAATATTTGAAATATAATTACAGTAGTTTTTTTTTTTAAATGATATTTATTGGAAAAAAATTTTTTAATTACACACAAAAAAAGACAAGACAGAAAAATAAAAATAAAAAATAAAACCATCATTCTCAAATTCTCCACTTTCAATACCTTTCTTTGACCTCCTCCTCCTCCCTTTTCTTGTATCCTGATTAATAATAATCACAGCAAATCCTTTCCATAATTCATAGTATTCTGTCATTACATTAGCTTAATCTATTTTCATCTTATCTTATAAAAAAAACCCCTTAAAGTTTAAAACTTAAATCTTATTTTTACCAACTTCTCCTAGCCATAACATTCTTACCAAATTCTTTAGACATTTTTACAAGAGCCAAGTAATTTCATTTCAACATTTCAGCATTCATCAATTTTATAGAACAATCCTAATGATAAAAAAAAGAAATAAACAATCCAATCTTCATCCAGCGTCCCTTCCTCCTGGTCCCGGGTTTTGTCAGTCCTTTTTATCTTATTAGTCTAGCACATTAACCTGGTAATCTTATATCCGAAGCCCTCAAGTCTCTTCCATGTCCCTTCCGGAGCTCTTCTTCATATTTTCCTTTCATTCGTGGGAACTCCAGCTTGGTAATGTTTTTGACCCTTTTCAACAAATCAGCCCCTTTTCCATAGTCCAGACTAGACTCCATGTGGTATTTAAAAACATGTTTCAGATTCCCTCCAAAATTGAGAGCCCCCACAGCTCCAAACATCTGACGGCCCATTGCCAGACTCGAAAAGTCCAAATCTCCCTGTATAGGGGGGTCTGTCCAACCCCCCATTTCCAAACCAAACCAAACTTTATCTTTCCAAGTCTGGTTTTTCCAAGTTCATTTGTCAAATCCAAAAATTTATGTTCCTGCTGGGCCGCAGCTCCCTCCGTCTCTGGCGCCCAAGATTCAGCAGCATCCTCTTCTCTCAGCTGTTCTGTCATGGCACACTCCTGTTTTAGCTCCTGGGTGGGCTCCATATAATTTCCCACTACCGGTTCAAAGGTTCTGGCCACATTAGTCATCAAATCCGTCTTCTGGCTTAACTGATCCAATAGGGCATTTATTTTGCAGAGAGCACTCAACAGTGCTTCTGAAGACATTGTCGTGCAAGGTCACAAATCCTTTGCCACGGTTGTAATCTGTGGCAGCTGCAAGCTCCCAGGGATTAGTTTCAATTTCACAGTCCCCCTCTAGGGGGAAATCTTCTGATTGTTCTTTCTTTTAAAAACAATAGCAACAAAGTTTCTTTTTTAAGGTATTTTGTCCATATTTGTTCTTTTTAAAATGCAAAAGGAAACAATGGAATCACTATGTTTCTCTTCTTTTAACTATCTGTCAAAGACATTTGTTTCTGGTCAATGAGCTTCAAACGTCAATTCTGACACCCCGCTCCAGGATCAGGACGGTGGAAAATTACTTTGGTTTAAACTCACTTCTGCAGGTTTAAACAGCCCAAAAAAGATCCCCCTTCTTCTCCTGCTACCGAAGGGGGGTTCAGCGATTTTAAATGATGAAAACCAATCCTTTGAAAGTGATTTTTAAAGCTCTAGTTTATGTTGTCTTTGCTTTATTCTGGCTACAAGGAAACGGAAGGCTGACTTCCTGTTTAGACCTTAATAATAATAATAATAATAAATTTTATTTATATCCCGCCCTCCCCAGCCAAAGCCAGGCTCAGGGCGGCTAACAACAAACAAATAATCAAACAATCAAATAATCCAACATTCTAAAACATTTCATTATAAAAATTAATTAAAATCAAATTAATGGCAACCGTTAAGCAAAGTTCTGTGCAGGTTGCCAGAGGAGGGAGTCAGGCTGGGCCCTGACCAAAGGCCTGGTGGAACAACTCTGTCTTGCAGGCCTTGCGGAAAGATGTCAGGTCCCGCAGGGCCCTAGTCTCTTGTGACAGAGCGTTCCACCAGATTGGAGCCGCAGCCGAGAAAGCCCTGGCTCTAGTTGAGGCCAGCCTAACCTCTCTGAGGCCTGGGACCTTCAGGATGTTTTTATTTGCAGACCGTAGGTTCCTCTGTGGGGCATACCAGGAGAGGCGGTCCCGTAGGTACGAGGGTCCTAGGCCGTATAGGGCTTTAAAGGTTAAAACCAGCACCTTAAACCTGATCCTGTACTCCACCGGGAGCCAGTGCAGCTGGTATAGTACCGGATGAATGTGATCTCGCAGCGAAGACCCCATAAGGTTTCTGGAGTTTCTGGGTCAGTCTCAAGGGCAGCCCCACGTAGAGCGAGTTACAATAATCCAGTCTGGAGGTGACCGTCGCGTGGATCACAGTGGCTAGGTCAGGGCGAGAAAGATAAGGGGCCAACTGCTTAGCTTGGCGGAGATGAAAAAATGCCGCCTTTGTTATAGCTGTAATCTGCGCCTCCATAGAGAGGGAGGTATCGAAGATTACACCCAAACTCTTAACGGACGGTGCTGGCACTAATTGCACCCCGCAAGAGATGGGAGTTGCCCCCAATCCCATATCATCCCGTCCCAGCCAGAGGACCTCTGTCTTCGAAGGATTTAACTTCAACTGGCTTCCACGTAACCATCCAGCCACAGCTTCCAAACATCTGGTCAGTGTGTCTGGGGCCGAGTCAGGATGGCCATCCATCAACAGATAGAGTTGGGTGTCATCGGCATACTGATGGCAACCCAGCCCAAAACTCCGGACAAGCTGGGCGAGGGGCGCATAAAGATGTTTAAATGCATCGGGGAGAGTATTGCACCCTGAGGCACTCCACACACCAAGGAGTGGCGGGATGACAATTCCCCCCCAAGCGCCACCCTCTGTCCCCGACCGGAGAGAAACGAGCGCAGCCATTGAAGGACTGTGCCCTGGATCCCCACGTCGGCAAGGCGGTGGTCCAGGAGTTCGTGATCAACCATGTCGAAGGCTGCTGACAGGTCTAGAAGAATCAGCAGCCCCGACCCGCCTCGATCCAGCTGCCTGCGGAGATCATCTGTTAGGGCGACCAGAGCCGTCTCGGTCCCATGACCAGCGCGGAATGGATCCAGAGCCGATGTTTCATCCAGAAACCTACCAAGCTGTTCAGCAACCGCTCTCTCAATCACCTTACCCAGGAATGGAAGATTCGAAACCGGGCGGTAATTGGATAGATCTAAGGGATCTAATGATGTTTTCTTTAAGAGCGGGCGCACCACTGCCTCCTTCAATTCCCCTGGAAATATCCCGGTGCCAAGGGACAAATTGATGATATCCCCCAGGGGGGCCCGCACCTCGTCTGGACACGCTCTAATCAGCCAAGACGGGCACGGGTCAAGAGGACAGGTGGTGGGCTTTCCAGCTCGGAGGAGTCTGTCCACATCGGCTGGGGATATCCGATCAAAGTGGTCCAATACTGGACCCGAGGACAGTCGAGGGGCCTCCAGTTCCTTTATTGTATCCAAATTGGCAGGGAGGTCATGGCGGAGCAACAGGACCTTCTCCGCCAAAAAGCTCGCAAATGCCTCACAGCTGTGTGTCAGATTGTTATTTAAATTTGGCTGTCCTTCAAGGGACGTTAAAGACCTAATTATACTAAATAATTGCGCCGGGCGAGAGCTAGCGGATGCAATGGAGGCCGAGAAGTAAGACTTCTTAGCGGCCTTCACCGCCATCTCATAGGTTTTCATAAAAACCCTATAAGATGTTCTTGAGGCTCCGTCACGGGCACCCCGCCATACTCGCTCTAGCCGTCTGAGGTCCCGCTTCATTTTCCGAAGCTCCTCGGTAAACCAGGGAGCCCGGTTTCTGCGGAGTCGCAGAGGGCGCTTAGGTGCGATCTCATCTATGGCTGCCAGGAGCTGGGTATTCCAGCCCTCAACAAGCTCAGTCAATGAGTCGCCGGGGGAGCAAGGTCTCGCAAGGCTTGACGGAATCTATCAGGGTCCATCAGCCTCTGCGGGTGAGCCCAAATCGGCTCGCCACCTAAGCAGGGTGGGGGTGGAAAGTCAATCCTGGCTTTCAGAGCGTAGTGATCAGACCATGGCACCTTAATTGAAGGAGACATGATCACATCTATACCTACGCCAAAGATCAAATCCAGCGTGTGGCCTGCTTGATGTGTGGGGCCTGAAACAAACTGGGAGAGCCCTAGTGTTGCCATGGAAGACACCAGGTCCAGAGCCTGTGAGGAGGGAGTGGCATCAGCATGGATGTTGAAGTCCCCCAATACCAATAGGTTAGGGAACTCCAAGGCCCAGCCGGCCACCGCCTCCAGCAGGCCTGACAGGGTGGCTGCTGGTGCGCTAGGTGGCCGGTACACCAGCCAGACAGCCAAGCTCACCTCAGAGCCCCACACTAGGCCAACACATTCAATGCCGGGGATCGATGGCGATGGTAGAGCCCTGAAAGGACAATCTTCCCGGATTAATAATGCCACCCCTCCCCCCCGGCCCACAGTCCGTGACTGGTGGAGGACGGAGAAACCCGGGGGCGCCATCTCTCGTAAGGTAACTGTTGCCCCTTCGCGTACCCAGGTCTCCGTCACACAAGCCAGGTCGACCCCCTGCGAGGTAAAGAAATCTCGCAGAGTGGCGGTTTTGTTGCCTATAGACCTGGCATTGCACAACACCAGTGACGGAGGTGAGTAATCCTTGCTCACCCTACCCTCGTCCCTCGGGATGGGGCGCAGATTGGAAGGGTACGAGCATATCCGTATCTCGATCCCCTTCGCCTATAACATCTGCCCCCACCACCATACCTCCCTCGCCCCTCCACGGTAGCAATCCCAAGCCTCATACAAGCCTCCATTTACAAAATAGCAAAACAAACCAAACCGAAAACAATTCTACCTAAACAAAACCAATCCCCACCCCAAACCACAATAAAACGGAACAAAATAAAAATACATAGATAAAAACCACTGTTCACGGTGGTACAATAAAGTAAAAAGTAAAAGCACCTTTAAAACACTTTAAAATATATATAAACATTTTTAACATTTGCTGCAGCAGCACCAGTGTCCTTAAAACTGTAGCGGAGGTGAGTCTGGGCCCCGCCCCCTAGGCCTGGTGGAATCAGCCTGAAGAGGGAGCGGCCTTCCCCAACACTCACGGTGCAGCAGCAGCGATGTCCCAGTGCCTCAGTGAGGCCTCTTAAAGCTGTGGCGAAGGTGAGTCTGGGCCCCGCCCCTAGGCCTGGTGGAATCAGCCTGAAGAGGGAGCGGCCTTCCCCAATACTCACGGTGCGGCAGCAGCGATGTCCCAGTGCCTCAGTGAGGCCTCTTAAAGCTGTGGCGAAGGTGAGTCTGGGCCCCGCCCCTAGGCCTGGTGGAATCAGCCTGAAGAGGGAGCAGCCTTCCCCAACACTCACGGTGCAGCAGCAGCGATGTCCCAGTGCCTCAGTGAGGCCTCTTAAAGCTGTGGCGAAGGTGAGTCTGGGCCCCGCCCCTAGGCCTGGTGGAATCAGCCTGAAGAGGGAGCAGCCTTCCCCAACACTCACGGTGCAGCAGCAGCGATGTCCCAGTGCCTCAGTGAGGCCTCTTAAAGCTGTGGCGAAGGTGAGTCTGGGCCCCGCCCCTAGGCCAGGTGGAATCAGCCTGAAGAGGGAGCGGCCTTCCCCAACACTCACGGTGCAGCAGCAGCGATGTCCCAGTGCCTCAGTGAGGCCTCTTAAAGCTGTGGCGAAGGTGAGTCTGGGCCCCGCCCCCTAGGCCTGGTGGAGTTAGCCTGAAGAGGGAGCGGCCTTTCCCAACACTCACGGTGCAGCAGCAGCAATGTCCCAGTGCCTCAGTGAGGCCTCTTAAAGCTGTGGCGAAGGTGAGTCTGGGCCCCGCCCCTAGGCCTGGTGGAATCAGCCTGAAGACCGAGCAGCCTTCCCCAACACTCACGGTGCAGCAGCAGCGATGTCCCAGTGCCTCAGTGAGGCCTCTTAAAGCTGTGGCGAAGGTGAGTCTGGGCCCCGCCCCCTAGGCCTGGTGGAATCAGCCTGAAGAGGGAGCGGCCTTCCCCAACACTCACGGTGCAGCAGCAGCGTGCAGTACCGTTTCAGTACCAAATTAAGGTAAATTTTTAAGTCCAAATTCCTTTCTATTTCGCCAGTTCTTATTTAAAGTCCAAATGTTCAATGTTCCAGTACTCACGGGTGGTTATTTTAGATGCCAAATTGTCCCAGGAAAAAGGCAGCGCTCTCCGGCAACAGCTATGCAGCTTCAATCCGCAGAAAAAGCGATTGACTCACAGCACCGTGCCACTTCCCCCTCTTCGCTTCGGAGCCCGTTAGTGGGTTCCTTTGCGGGTTGGGGGGGCGCTAAGGGTGCCCGCCGAGTCCCACGGTCACAGGCTTCATTCGCCTGTGATTTCCAGAAGGGTCCCCGCTTCGCCGTAGCGGAAAAGACCCGTTTCATGCGGAGCTAGTCCCTCCAGTTCAGAGGGAGTCCGCCATTACCGATGGCGCCACCCCGGAAGTCCCTATAATTACAGTAGTTTAAACTCTGTTGCAGCATTCAAGGAACTTCAGTAACAGTTGCAAGTTAGACATAAGAGTTAAGATATATTATGAAAAAGTTAAATTATGATAAAAAGTGTGTATTGGCAATAAGTAATATGAAATTGAAATAAGGAATAGACGGGAGGTCGGGTCTAAGACCAACTTATGTTTTATTGTTTGTTAAGAAAATTTTGTGTTTATTATTCATGTGCGTAATTCTGTAACTGTGTTTTCTTTTTTTCCTTTTTTTTTGCTGTATCAATTTTTTTTTTTAAAAAAGACAGCTTCCGGGTCATGTGGCCAGCAAGACTAAGTCACTTCTGGCGAATCAGAGCAGTGCACGGAAACACCATTTACCTTCCCGCTGGAGCGGTACCTGTTTATCTACTTGCACTTTGACGTGATTTTGAACTGCTAGGTTGGCAGGAGCAGGGATCAAGCAACAGGAGCTCACCCTGTGTGGGGATTCGAACTGCCGACCTTCTGATCAGCAAGCCCTAGGCTCAATGGTTTAGACCACAGCGCCACCCGCGTCCTGAATCTGTTCTTCAGTAGCTGAGATCAAATCAAAGCCTGACAGCATCAAGTTTCTTCTCTGGAATCAGGCAAGAAAGTAAAAGGGAGAAATAAAACTTAATGAGACTCTGATTCCGTAATTTTACACCTCATTGTTCAAAAACAAATTATTTCCCAGCCTTATTTGTAGCTACTTGTAGCTATTTGTAGCTACTGATTCCCTCAAAATCATTTAACCCAAAATCATTCCTCCTCCCCACTGACATGAGTCAGGGCTCCTCCCTCTGGCTTTCTTTTTTGATTACTATTCTATTGATTGATTGATTAGTTTTATTTATATCCTGCACTCTCCAATGTATCTTTTGTCAGTTTTATAAATGTACATAGTTCTATCCCCATCCTAAACTGGATCACAATCAAATTCTGTAATGCAAAATACATTTTTACCATCACTTTGTTTCCTACAAAGTGTAACAGTGGAGACAAAACTGACATTGTGGGTAGAAGATATCAATAGTCTTATACCGCATGGATTTGTCTGATCTTCTTTTAAAACCAATCACATTGGGGGCCATCACTAACTCTTGTGGGAGGAGATTCCTTGGTTTAACTATGCATGCAGTACTTTTGTCTGTCCTGAAACTTCCAATGTTTGCTTCATTGGATGTCTGTAAGTTTTGGTATTATGAGAGAATATTATGAAGAAATTGTGAATGGTGTGGAGAAAGTGGAAGGAAATGTTTTATACACCTCTGTCATGTCCTTCCTTGTGCAATTCCTCCACCTCCAAACTAAGAAGCCCCAAATATTGTAACCTTTACTCGGAGGGGTGTTGCTTGCTGATCAGGTTGGTGGTTTGAATCCCCATGATGGGGTGAGCTCCCATTGCTCTTTTCAAGCTTCTGCCAACCTAGCAGTTCGAAAGCACACCAGTGTGAGTAGATAAATAGGTACTGCTGCAGCGGGAAGGTAAAGGGCATTGCTATGCGCTCTGGTTTCCATCACAGTGTTCTGTTACGCCAGAAGCGGTTTAGTCATGCTGGCCACATGACCCGGAAAGCTGTCTCGCTGAAAGTGAGATGAGCACCGCAACCCCATAGTCGCCTTTGACTGGACTTAACCATCCAGGGGTCCTTTACAAGGAAACACAGAATCATAGAATCAAAGACTTCTGGGGCTGGAAGGAAACCCAAGGGTCATCTATTCCAACACCTTGCAATGCAGGAATGCAACTAAAGCATTCATGTCATATGGCCATCTCACCTCTGCTTAAACACATCCAAGAAAGCAGAGTCCACCACCTTCCAAGGGAGTCTGTCCCACAATCAAATAGTTCTTAGAATCAGAAAGTTGTTCCTGATGTGTAGTCGGAATCTCATTTCCTGTAACCTGAAGCCATTGGTTCAGGTCCTACCCTCTTCCATGTGACAGCCCTTTTGATATTGGAAGATGCATATCATATCTCCTCTTAGTCTCCTCTATACCAGACTAAATATACCTTACTCCCTCAAATATTCCTCTGCACCAGTTCCAGTTTATCAATATATTTCTTAAATTGTGGTGCTCACAACTAGACTAGAAATTGTACAATTACTTCCCTTGATCAGGATACCATACTTCTGTTGGTGCAGCCTAGAATAGCATTAGTTTTTCTTTCTTTTTTTACTACTGCATCACCGTATTGACTCATGTTAAGCTTGTGGTCCACTAAGACCCCTTGATCCTTTTCACATGTCCTTCTCACATTTCACATGACAAGCCAGATGTCCCCTAACTTATATTTGTGCAGCTAGCTCTTCCTGCCTAAGCGTAGAACCTTACATTGGTCCCAATTCAAATTAATTTTGTTAGCTGGGTCCCAGTTTTCCAATCTGTTAATATCTTTTTGAATTCTGATTCTGTCTTCTGAGGCATTGGCTGCACCTCTCAGTTTGGTGTCATCTGCAAATTGGATCAGCATCCCCTCAATTCCTTCACCCATGTCATTTATAAAGACATTAAACAACAACAGGCCCAGGACAGGACCCTGCAGCACCCCACTTGTCACTTTTTTCCATTAATGAGTACTCTTTGGGTTCAGTCAACCAGCTACAAACCCACCTAACAGTTACCTCACCCAGCCATTTTACCAGAACTCTGCTGGATTTTAGTAATCTCAGCATCCTTTTCTAATCCCTGTCCCTTGATTATTTCGGTTGCCCTTTTCTGAACTATATCAGAAATTATTATGAGAAGCTGAAATTTTCAACCCTAGAATTTGGAATCGTTAAAATGAAACAAGAGTCTTCAGGTCCTTGAACCACGAATCCATTCCACTGCAATTGTGCAGGGCAAATGATAATAATTGCTAATGACTTCAGACAAGATCCAGATTTGAACAAGCATCCTTTAAATGCCGTACTAATGTTTTCTACTTCTTTAGTAATCCCATCAGCCATCAAGCCTGTTCTAGTTCAGTTTTGCTTCAATTAATTGTTTCCTGTATAGGCTTAGTCTTGATTTAAGGGAACTGTCATTGAAAGTTAATTAAGAATCATTGGAGCCTGAAAACATGCAGTGAATTTTTTAACACTTGATTCGGAGCTGCCCAGAGTGGCTGGGGAAACTCAGCCAGATGGGTGGGGTATAAATAATAAATTATTATTATTAATAATATTTAAATTAGCGGGCCTTGTTAGCTTGATTTAAACAAGCTGCCCACCTGTTTTGTGATATCAAGTGTTAAGTTCACTGAATGTGTATTTCACTTTGGTTTCCATTCATGGCAAAAGCACTCTGCAATGATTACTGATGATGTATGTTTCAAAATATGGGGCTATCATACAATATTTGCAATTACTTGGTGAGTGAAAGATTACTTTGAAAAACTGCAGAATGCAGCACAGTTTCAGAACCCAACTTTAAGCAACCCTAATTACCGGTAAGTTCAAGACTTTTAGATTTTTCAGTGATTGTATGTGATACAATGAAGAGTGTTAGAGAAGGGTAGTACCTTTGGTGAGGGACGTGCCATGCTCCTTTAGGGGTAGTTTCTCCATCTTTGGTCCCCACCCTGCAAACAGCTCTCACTTGTGGTTCCTAGAAGCTGTCAGCATGCGACTGTGGCCACACCCTGGGAACACCCTGGCTGGATAAACCAGGTGAAGGTAGTCAATGGGTCTCAAACCCTCAGTGAGTTAGGGACTAGGGGAAGTCAAAGACAGAGTCCAGCAGATTGAACGGACGAGACCAATAGTTGGTCTAATGGTCAATAAGGCAGTTTCTGCATGTGCTGTAGAGGGTAGCACTGGTGGAGGGAAGGGGGGCGGGGGAGCGCCCAGCACCATCGGGGAGGGAGGGGGTACCATCGTGGCTGCCCCCTGGGCATGCGCTGTGCACCCCTCCACCATGCCAGGCGCCACACCTTCACAGGAGGCGCGCCACGTCCCTGTGGGCAGCGTACCACACCTCCGGGATGCGTGCCATGCCCCTGGGACACGCACCATGCCTCCCGGGACATGAGCCAGCCATGCCCCCGGTGTCAGAGCATGCAGCTTCTCCACTGTAGGGAAGTGAGGGGCAAATGGGGCTTGTCAACTTGGGAAGGTTCTAGATTCAGGTAGCTGAATCTAGACGCAGTCGAAATATATATTAAAAAATTAAAAATTTAAAAATTGTCCAGTAGCACCTTAGAGACCAACTAAGTTTGTTCTAGGCAAGGTTGCCCCTCTAGGAGACAGAAAACTCTGATCCTAAACCTCTGATGCAGGACATCTTCAGGAGAAGGAAAGGGCAAATCCTGAGTGGAGTCCCTAAGATGGTTGGATGGTGTCTTGTGTGCCTCCTTCCAGCAACTCCTACAGCCAAGCTGGTACCAAATGTACTGCTCTGCTTTCCTTTGGACCACATCAGCAAGGGCAGCCCAGGATCTCTTGCTTGCCTCCCACAATGCTTGCACCCCAGGGAGGTCATTTGGGTGCTGCTAATGCAGCAGTTTGACTTTAGTCCCTGAGGCACATTCCATTGTCTCTTGAGGCAGATGCCAAAAACAAGTATGTGATATAATGAAAACAAATCACATTTGTTTGATCCTAAGAGACTGTATCAGCAGGATAAGTGTGGGAGTGTGTGGAATAAGAGGAGCCCTTCCTCTTCACATTCTCCTTCTCCTGGTGTCTTCCATTTGCTTGGATTCAGCTCAAATACAATATCAACACTAAGCACCTTCTGCAGAGCTGTAGCTATGAGGAGGCTAGTCAGGTTTTTGCCCCAGGTGAAGCCTCCAGAGGGGCCCTATTGAGATTCCTAGCCTGTGTCTGTGTATGCAAATGTGCATGTGAAGGCTGCCAAACTGGGTCTTTGACCCAGGTGAAACAAAACCTAGTTTCACTTCTGACAGCTTGTGGGGCCCCCAAATTTGGCAGAGCCCACTGCTGCTGATGCCAGAACTCTGAGCCCCCAGCTTAAATTTCCCACAATGCTTCTAGTGTTACATGTACCTAGGGCATGGTGACACCCGGAGTTATATTGGATGCAGTGGAATATGTCAGAGCCAGTCATGCTCAAACCCACAGCGGCCAACTTTGAGGGGAGTTTTACTCCTTGGGATAATAGTTAGTTATATTACTCCAGAAGAATAGCTGTGTTCATTTGGCATCGTCTTAAATACTGAAGGGTTAAAATAATTTAAAAGATTATAGGAAATGCTGAATGTGCAGTTCAGAGGTAAGGTACTACAATTCATATAATCTAAACAAACAAAGAAAAGGGCTTGGTTTTGATATGAAAATCTGGATATAATCTGGAATCTCTCCTACTTTTTACAATTCATGGCTGCAAGAAGTATGGCACTTGGTTGAGATGGAAAAATTACCATACTGTTTTTCAGAACAATAATCAGTTTTTGAATTTCTACATTGGCAGTCTTTTTCACAATAATTCGTCTGCTAAGAAAGCCCTGAACATCTTCAGTGAAACCTCTAAACACTGCAAAATATACGCAGTGCTGGTCTGGTTCACACAACATGGCTTATCAGGGCTGCACAAATGTGTGAACTAACGACTCCAACCAAGAACTAACTTTAGTTTGGCACATGGTTAGCAAGGACAGACTTTAACCTCAAGGCCATGTTTGGCTGCCACACAAAGCCAATCCTTGACTTAGTTCAGTGCTGAGCAGGAATAAAAAGGGCTAGGGAGGAGCAAAGGGGTGCAAGCCCTGCTGATGACCCATCTGAACTGGGTGGGCAACAGAGAACAACCCCCCCCCATCTCCTGCAATGCACAGGACTATTAGCTGCCCTGAGAAAGCTGTCTTTGCGACTGCTTGTCCACCATTACTGATCTTGTCACTGAAACCCCTCTAATAAACTTTTGAATAATCTCAGGGTTCCCTAGAACACATTCTGGAAGGCAGTTTGACTTAGATTAGCATAGGTAAATATTTCATTGAATGCCAGCTGTATTGCATTATTTTAAACTTTGCTTATTAAGATTTGTTTTCAGTGAAATTCTAATGTTTTAGATTCCGATCTGAAAATATACAATCTCAGGAACTCTTTACAATATTATTGAACTATGTATACATTACCATCTTGAAAGGGGCGTATTCTCGCATCCCATCCTCCAGATTGCTCTAGAGCACTATGTAGCTAACATGGTGCCTACAAATGTTTTAGACTTACTACAACCTGCAGCAGCCCCAGCCAGTGTAGACAGTGCTGATGGAAGTTGTATTTCACAACATCCAGTGGGCACCATCTTAGCTTCCCCTGCTGTGAAGGCTCTTTCCTCAACAAGAGGATAAAGGGGTAAAGGGGACCATTAGGTCCAGTCGTGACTGACTCTGGAGTTGCGACGCTCATCTCGCTTTATTAGCCGAGGGAGCCAACGTACAGCTTCCGGGTCATGTGGCCAACATGACTAAGCCGCTTCTGGTGAACCAGAGTAGCGCACGGAAACGCTGTTTACCTTCGAGCCGGAGCGGTACCTATTTATCTACTTGCACTTTGATGTGCTTTCGAACTGCTAGGTTGGCAGGAGCAGGGACCGAGCAACGGGAGCTCACCCCGTCGCGGGGATTCGAACCGCCGACCTTCCGATCGGCAAGCCCTAGGCTCTGGTTTAACCCACAGCACCACCTGCATCCCTAAGAGAAAGTTAGGCCTTCCCTAACTCCTCACTGTGGCAGATATCTGGCGTGACAAGAAGCATCTCCATTACAGGGAGAGATACTGTCCCTTCTCCAGTTTGCAAAGAGCATACCTAGGAATGGACACCCGGTCTCTTCCCTGCTCTCCACCCATGAATAGGACAAAAACAACACATGTAAAAGACATCGTAAGCAAACATTTGTATACACTCTGTCAGTAAACATAAACGGAATGTACCAGGCACACATACACCTGCCAGCTGAGGCATTTCCATATTCTATATACAATCGTGTGCTGATGTGTATTTTAAAAAATGCTGTTAAATACTTTAATATGCTGCTGATGTTAAAAATGAAGCCCCCACTAGAAGACAAGGAATGTATTGAAGAAAACACCATGCTGTGAGAAGTAATCATTCAGACTATTCTGCTTATCCCTCAATAAAACATAACTGACTGAAAATTATTAGCATAAAAACCACAGGAAATGTCTTATGAAAGTACTTTGCACATTTAACATCATCATCTCTGCATACATTACAATATTTTAACAGAAAATGCCTGCTAACTAGTTAGGAGGGGAAATGCAAATGGAAGAAAACATCTGTTTTGATGATAGGCAATTCCCTCTGTCAAAAGTGCTTGTTTGCTCCATGATGTCAGTTTGCATGAAGGAAATTGCAATCTGCCCCTCGAAGATTGGCTAGCTTCCAAAAGGGAGCTTTATGAATGTGGCGAATGAAGTTGTACGCTTATCGCACCTCTTTGATTTACATATGACATTTGCTTCATTTACAAGCAACAAAGTGTTTTTCCAGCAGTAACAGCCAGTTCTGAAAAGCCAGAACTCATCTGTATGAGGCAGACTACCCCAGGTTATTTCCCCATGACAGTAATTTTACCCAGGGGAATGCCTCCATTCTGCATGAACAAACAGTGTCTGCATTTCAAGATTAGCTGCACGTTTTACCCAGAATGTGGGCTGGCCCATTTTATATTCTTTCTGAGTACACAGCAAGCACAGAAATACACAGTGCTTGTGCAAACAAAAGGACTACAACCTTTCTTTCAACAAGAAAGAAGAGAACACAAACCAGACAGTAAGGCAGTCTCTGTTCATGGTTTTCAAATGCAACATAATCATTAAACCCAGAGCAAACATTACTTAATATTGTATCATTCAAAAAAATATTTTCTTCTAAAAGCTCCCCTCATCGCAAGAACCTCTGGCTTCTACTGCTTCAGAGTACACAGAGTCACATGACTGAATGTCCCGCCATACATTTTTGTGTTAGTTTTCCATGTGGAGGGTTGGTTCGTTATTAATTTTGCATGGAAGAACAATCAGATCCAACTATGCAGTGCTAGATAAAGAGGTGCCAGAACTCACTATGAATGCCTCCCTCTTTCTCTTAGAATGGCAATGGCACCCACATGAGAGGTGCTGGAATTCACCTGAAAGGTGCCAGAACTGAGCTCTGGTGAGTTCCCCCAGAAAAAAACCCTTCAACTACCATATTTACTCAAATTTAATGTGCCAAACACGCTTTTCCAACAACTCTACACGTGGACATCACCAGATGGGCAGCATCGAAATCAGATTGATTATATTCTCTGCAGCCAAAGATGGAGAAGCTCAATACAGTCAGCAAAAACAAGACCTGGAGCTGACTGTGGCTCAGATCATCAGCTTCTTATAGCAAAATTCAAGCTTAAACTGAAGAAAGTAGGAAAAAACCACTGGGCCGGTAAGATACAATCTAAATCAAATCCCTTATGAATACACAGTGGAAGTGAGGAACAGGTTTAAGGATTTAGATTTGCTGGACAGAGTGCCTGAAGAACTATGGATGGAGGCTCGCAACATTATACAGGAGGCAGCAATGAAAACCATCCCAATGAAAAGGAAATGCAAGAAAGCAAAGTGGCTGTCCAACGGGAGACTTCCGGGTTAGCGCCATCGCCGAATGGCGGACTCCCTCCGAGCTCCGGAGGGAGTCTGCTCGGCAGGGGCTGGGTCCTACCGCGCCGGCGACGCGGGGACCCTTAAAAACCACGGGCACGGAGTCCGTGGACATGGGTGACTCGGCTTGCACCATTAGCGCCCTCCCGACTCGTGAAGGAGCCTTTTAAAGGCTTCGGATCGGGTGCCGGGGAGTGGCGTGGTGCTTTGAGTCCACTGCTTCCCTGCCGAGCGCAGCCGCATGCCATTCGACGGAGAGCGCTGACTTCTTCTATTGAAAATTTGGACTATTAACAACAACCCGTGAGTAATTGGGAAACCGGGTTCAAAATTTTGGATTTGGCACGAGCGGGGGCGATTTAAAAGGAAGTCAATCCCCCCCACTATTGTAAGCATTCCAAAACAAGGACTGGGTAACCAAGGTCCAAAGGGAAGTATGTCTCTGATAAAAATCATTAATTTCACGGTGAGAAATTATAAGAAATGTGCTGGAGGAGAAGAGTGGAGGGTGAGAAGAAAATGCAACCCCCCTGGGAACCGGGGCGATTCGTGGAGCCTGGTGAAGAGAGACGGAGACTTTGACAGCTGTCAAAGTGGCTGTCAAAGCTGGAGAATATAAAGAGGACTTTATGAGGACCTTGCTGGTTAATTTTGTTACAATTTGCTATAATATGGATATAAACTGTTGGAAAATAAGCAACAATTTGACTTTTGGATTAGAGGATACAAAGTTATTACAAAACCCCTAGAGGGGTTTCGGGATACTACAAGAACGGTCGTAAGTGGAAAAATACCCTGGGATTCGCACAGGATTTGTTATCTTCTGGGAAAGCTGCAAAACTGAAAGAGTATTTTGTCTACAGAGGAAGACAATGGAATTTTTTATTGAAGAAAGAAAGGGACTGGACGTAAGTTTTTGTTCCTGAATAACAAACCTCTGCAGAGACACTAGATTTCTGAATTAGAAAGTTTTAGCAGCTGAACAGGACAAGAAACCTGAGAAAGTGAGGAATAAGAAGAATAAAGGACTGATTACGACACGGAAAGAACAACGGGAGGAGTGGTAAAGATCAAGGAAATTAAAGGCCTTTGTTAGATTGGACATTTGAAGTCAAATATTATTTAAATTAATAAACTAAAAGAAAACCGGCAAGATGGAATCGGGGAGAAATCTGGTCATGAAATGAGACTTCCAAGCTGATAATGTATAGACTGATGGACATGGGGAATTCAAACCGGGGAAGGGGGGGGGGGAGATTTGAAATCCAAAGGCTGTGTAACCATTTTTTGAATTTTTCTATATCTCTTATTTTCTATTTCTTTACATAACTTACGCATGTTATTTTACTTTGATCGGACGTGTTTAAAAAAAAGGGAATTTGTGGAAGGAACTGGGGTGGATCTTGGGGAAAATCTTTTTTCTTTTTCTGTTAATGATGTGGGACGGTGGTAAGATTTGTACAATTCAATCTGGATAGTGGGTTAAACAAATTAAGCTTTAAATTGGGAGTGAGAGCTTGTAGAACCAAATTAAGGAAAGGGGAATACAATTGGGGGGGGGAGGGGGGGAGTCCCAGAAAGTAGGGAATGAAAGTAAGGTTTTTAAATATCTTTTTTCTTTTGTCTTTTTTCTTTGTATTTTTATATTTTTGGAAACTTTAATAAATATGATTTAAAAAAAAAAAAAACAAAGTGGCTGTCCAACGAGGCCTTACAAATAGCGGAGGAGAGAAGGCAAGCAAAATGCGAGGGAGATAGAGAAAGATACAGGAAATTGAATGCAGATTTCCAAAAAATAGCAAGGAGAGATAAGAAGGCCTTCTTAAACGAGCAATGCAAAGAAATAGAGGAAAACAACAGAATGGGAAGAACCAGAGATCTGTTCAAGAAAATTGGAGATATGAAAGGAACATTTCGTTCAAAGATTACCATAATAAAGAACAAAAGTGGTAAGGACCTAACAGAAGCAGAAGACATCAAGAAGAGGTGGCAAGAATACACAGAGGAATTATACCAGAAAGATATGGATGTCTCGTACACCCCAGGTAGTGGGGTTGCTGACCTTGAGCCCGACATCCTGGAGAGTGAAGTCAAATGGGCCTTAGAAAGCACTGCAAATAACAAGGCCAGTGGAAGTGATGGTATTCCAGCTGAACTATTTACAATTTTAAAAGATGATGCTGTTAAGGTGCTACACTCAATATGCCAGCAAGTTTGGAAAACTCAGCAGTGGCCAGAGGATTGGAGAAGATCAGTCTACGTCCCAATCCCAAAGAAGGGCAGTGCTAAAGAATGCTCCAACTACCGCACAATTGCACTCATTTCACATGCTAGCAAGGTTATGCTTAAAATTCTACAAGGAAGGCTCAAGCAGTATGTGGACCGAGAGCTCCCAGAAGTGCAAGCTGGATTTAGAAGAGGCAGAGGAACCAGAGACCAAATTGCAAACATGCGCTGGATTATGGAGAAAGCTAGAGAGTTCCAGAAAGACATCTACATCTGCTTCATTGACTATGCAAAAGCCTTTGACTGTGTCGACCACAGCAAACTATGGCAAGTTCTTAAAGAAATGGGAGTGCCTGATCACCTCATCTGTCTCCTGAGAAATCTCTATGTGGGACAAGAAGCTACAGTTAGAACTGGATATGGAACAACTGATTGGTTCAAAATTGGGAAAGGAGTACGACAAGGCTGTATTTCGTCTCCCTGCTTATTTAACTTATATGCAGAATTCATCATGCGAAAGGCTGGGCTGGATGAATCCCTAGCCGGAATTAAGATTGCTGGAAGAAATATCAACAACCTCAGATATGCAGATGACACAACCTTGATGGCAGAAAGTGAGGAGGAATTAAAGAACCTTTTATTGAGGGTGAAAGAGGAGAGCGCAAAATATGGTCTGAAGCGCAACATCAAAAAAAACGAAGATCATGGCCACTGGTCCCATCACCTCCTGGCAAATAGAAGGAGAAGAAATGGAGGCAGTGAGAGATTTTACTTTCTTGGGCTCCATGATCACTGCAGATGGTGACAGCAGCCACGAAATTAAGAGACACCTGCTTCTTGGGAGGAAAGCAATGACAAACCTAGACAGCATCTTAAAAAGCAGAGACATCACCTTGTCAACAAAGGTCCGTATAGCAAGAGCTATGGTTTTCCCAGTAGTGATGTATGGAAGTGAGAGCTGGACCATAAAGAAGGCTGATTGCCGAAGAATTGATGCTTTAGAATTATGGTGCTGGAGGAGACTCTTGAGAGTCCCCTGGACTGCAAGAAGATCAAACCTCTCCATTCTGAAGGAAATCAGCCCTGAGTGCTCACTGGAAGGACAGATCGTGAAGCTGAGGCTCCAATACTTTGGCCACCTCATGAGAAGAGAAGACTCCCTGGAAAAGACCCTGATGTTGGGAAAGATTGAGGGCACAAGGAGAACGGGACGACAGAGGATGAGATGGTTGGATAGTGTCTTCGAAGCTACAAACATTAGTCTGACCAAACTTCGGGAGGCAGTGGAAGACCGAAGTGCCTGGCGTGCTCTGGTCCATGGGGTCACGAAGAGTCGGACACGACTAAATGACTAAACGACTAAACAACAACAACAACAACAACAACAAAATGTGCCATCGAATCATGTGAACCATAGTTTTCACGAAGCAATTTGGCAAAAAAAGAGGTGCACATTACATTCAAGTAACTCGGTATGCCGAAAAGTAAACCGAATTTTGGCTTTCACCATTCCCACCCGAGAACCTCCTTGCCTCTCCCTGGCCCTGCAGCCACTTTTGTTCCACACCTGCCACCTGCTCCAGGCTCCCTGCAAAACTCACGGTCTGTGAGGTGGCTCCCTGGAGTTGGCAGCCACGGCCATAGCAGCAGTGGCCGAGGAAATGGATGCTGCCATCCCTTCTGCTGCTGCTGCCGCTGCCGAAACAGCAGGGCCCTGTTGCTGCTGGGAAAACAGAGGGACTCGAAGGCCCTCATCAGCTTCTCCATGGTGACCATGATCCTCTCACAGAGGAGCGTGCGGAGGGCGACTCTGCCTGCAGTTGCTTGCCAGCTAGTCAACCTCCCTTGTGCGCTCCCAGGGGACTCAGCCCTGCAAGAGCTGGCAGAGCCTTCACAGCCAGCCGCTCAGAGCAAGGAGAGCCAGAGGTGGCTAGAGGAGGATGGTGCCCTCAGTCTGCCACTGATGCGCCGGCGCCATCTTGAGAGCTGTTTTAACTCACCATCAGCTCTTTCCTCTCATCAGCTCACAACATCGAATGGAATGCACACCCAAATTTTCATGATGTAATTTGGCAAAACAAGGTGCGCATTACATTTGAGTAAACACAGTATGTGAATCCATACCTGCAGCCTAATGTGGTGCAATCAAGACAGACTGGCCACCTGTCAGAGAACTAACCCACAGGCATAAAATAAATTTCAAATCATGTTTTTTAAAACCCCCAAAGCATGCAGTTGGAATATGTGTGGGAAGAAGTAGGAAGGAGCTCTTTTCTAGTTTGAAGATCCTGAAGTTCATTATGAAGCCTGATGGCAAAGTTCACTCAAGAACTAGGAAGGATGTTGAGTTTCAATATGGGACAATGGATTTACATATATTTTCCTCCATGTTATTTTGCTGGGCTTATCCACGCTGCAAATGAGTGACTGATTCATAACAGTTTGGGCAATGTGTCTTCCCCCAGAGAATTCTGGGATCCATCATTTAGCAAGGGCGATCAGAATTATCCCTTTAAAATTCATTGTCATTTTCAACTTCAGTCCCCAAAGCTCCTGGCATCAACACCTAACATCCTCAAGCACCTGAAGAAACTAAGCATCCTGGCGGCCCCCAAGTTGACAACTGCCCATGGTTTCCCATGTCAGGAGCCACTATTTTAATTTCCCACAGTGCCCTGATCTTCCTCTAGATCTAACCATGCTGCTAGCTCTTTTGAGATTTTTTGTTCAGTTATTTCCTCTGTGCCCTCCAATAGTCCTCTGAATCTTAAGGTATTCTCCCTTCTCTGCATTTGCAGCATCAAAATAGAGTCCAGAGTTGATTCCTGCTGCACTTTCAAATCTGCTGTTTCTTTCTTTATCTTATCGCATTCCCTTTTCAACTCTCTGTTTTCATTCTGTAATTTTTTTTAGCTTCCTCTAGATTCTGTTTTTTACCTTTAAGGTCCTGCACTATTTTCCTCAGTTCTGAATTTTTTTGTACTAAATTGTTGACCTGAGTTGATAACTCTGCTGTTATTTTCACATTTTCATCTATTTTAACTCGCATTGAAATAAGTTTTTCTTCTGTTGCTTTTGCATTCTTATTTACATGATTTTTAAAATCTTGGATGTCTTTCTTCAAACTTAAAATTAATTCTCTCATATCTAGTGGCTGGTCCATATCAATTTCAGAATTTCTCCCAATTTGTGAAGCAGATGTCAAGGCAATAAACAACTATTTTACATTTAAAAGACAACTGAATGTCTGACGCTGTATTGTTTTATGTATTCGGTTGAAAGCTGCCCAGAATGGCTGGGGAAACCCAGTCAGATGGGCGGGGTATAAATATTAAATTATTATTATTATTATTAAAGCTGAAACTGCCGCAGAACCTGACATCACTATCAAATTCAATTATTTCACAAAGTAATTTGTCCTTTTTCTTTCTGTCTTACAGACTGGATATCAATTAAATGTAGCCTTTCTTTAATGCAATCACAACAATAAAACCAATCTGATAATTAATTCTACTAAATTCCGGCCTATATATTCACTGGTTCTTTATATCACCAATTCTAATTAACTTCACTGTATATGTTTAAAATTAATTATAAACAATTATCTAATAAATTACAGCCTATCTTCAATACAACGATATCACAAATTCATAGAATCAAATAAATATAATAAATAATTCCAATCTTTGCATTCATTTTCTCATTCAGGGTAATAGATCTCACTCTCACACACACACACATATGTAAAAACAGGTTGGTAGCTTAATTAATCAGGCACCTAGCAACAATACTAATGACATCCAATGGTAATATCAACTGCAGCGGCAACTGAAGAAGAAAGAAAACAAACAAACCAAACAAACTGAAAACAGAACAAAAACACAAGCAAAAACAACAAAAGAAAACAAAAAGGGGGTGATGGGGGGAGGGAAAGGATAATGAAATAGGATTAAACCAACTTAAGAAGAAAAAGAGGGAGGAGAGAGAGGAAAAAGAGGGGAAAGGGAGGGGAAGAAGAGGGAAGAGAGAGAAAATAATAATGATGATGTTTATATATTGTAAAGGAATGAGAAAAGGGGGTGAAAATACAAAAAAAAAATAGACAGTAAAGGAAAAGCTGGGGAATACTTTCATTTAATAATGCACAGTTGTCAGAGCTGCTTCCAGATCCTAGCTCACAGAGGATCACGCTAGCCAGCGATCATTAAACAAAAGTCTTTATTGAGTTACAGTTTCCATTCTCAAGCTGCTGCGTGCAACTCTACGTCTCATGCTTAGACCGGCGAAGCTCCGTCTGAGTCTCCGCCCCTTGTACACCAACTTAATATCCTAGCCCTGCTCCACCTTTTCCGCCTGACTGTTCTTCTCTGGGTCCCTCTGCCCCCCCGGGGTCTCTTCCTTCCGGGATTCCTCTGACGCTGACGCTGACTCCCTGACTCTTCTCCCTCCTTTCGGCGGGCTTTGGGACCTGGCTCCCTTTCCGGGCTGCCTACTGCGCCACCTTCCTGTGCATTTGAACTTGGCGCGCGCGCCCAACCTTCCACCTTCCGTCTGACCGTTTCTTCGCTCCCCGATGGAGGTGTGGCCACTCCTGACTCGTGCCCTCCCCCCTGTTGTGAGTTGCCAGCGCTTGATCCCTGGTGCCCTTCCTCTTCCCTGCTCTCTGGCGGTGACGTTGGTCCCGATTTCCAACTGCTCCCCTCTGAGTCCCCTCTGGCTCTATCTTCCTGGGGTGTCCCCCTAGGCTCCCCCCTTGCCCTGGCCACTGGTGCTCCTTTCTGTGAATCTTCTGATTCACTGGAAAGACTCGGAGATCTCGGGTCGTCGTCATCACTCATCTTTTCTTCTGCCTCCTCCCCCTCGCTCTCTGTTTCCTCCCTTGCCCTTGCCTCTGCTCCTGAACCCCTGACATCCATCCACACCTCGAAGCCCCCTCTTACCCCTCCCCTCCTTCCGGTGCGGGATCTGGGTGCTGCCGTGTCAGGGGACGAATGTCGGATACAGTTCGCTTCCCGTGGCGGGCCGCCATCTGAAGTCTTCCGGTTCTTCCTCCCTGCTCTCGTTGACGACGGTCACCTCCGCTTCCATCTCTGTGCCGCCGTGCTCGAAACCCGGGTCGTCCCCGAAAAAGTCCATGTCCGTCTCTCCCTCGTTGCCTTCTGGAGACGTTGCTCGTCCTGGGACCTCCAGCCACCTTCTACGGAACTGCTCCTCTGGTCGATCATCCCACCAATACGAGGGTTCTGAAGCAGATCCTGAGGGTGACCCCTCCGGGGAACGGGCGTCTCGTGTCGGTTCCTCGTCCGAGTCGAACCCCCGGACCGTGCTGGCTGAAAGCGTGGGCGTGAAAAGCCAGTCGTCGAAAAGTCTGCTGGCATTGGCCTATGTGGGAAGAGGGCATGAAACTCTTCTTTGAGCAGAGGTTCGTCTAAAGCGTAGCCCGGCACCCAGCTGTTGGCACTGGCCGGGGTGCCCTCCTTGGCGAGAAGGTATTCTACCCCCTCTTCCCCCCATCTGGAGTCCAAAATCTCCGTGACTTCGTTGATGCGCTCCTCCCGTGCCACTCCCCCCTGCCCGGTTCTCTCTCGGAGCGGACCCGGTGCCGTTCCTGGTTCCTGAAACCTGTGAGGTGCCTTGTAGGGAGTGAGCACCGATCTGTGGAACACCGGATGCATTCTGGAACCCTCCGGAAGAGCCAGCCTGAAAGCTACCGGGTTGACCTGTTCTTCGACTTGGTAGGGCCCCAGTTGTTTATGCCCTAGTTTCTTCTTCGCCAACGACCTGGCCGGCACTGCGTGGGCTGCTAACCAGACCCAGTCTCCCACATGGATCTCTTCGCCAACCCTTCGGTGTTTGTCCGCTTGTACCTTGTATGCGTGTTTAGCCAGCTCCAGGTGCCGCCGCAGCTGATCGTGGACCTCCTGCAACTCCGACGCGAATGCATCTGCTGTCTGCGGCTCCCCCTCCCCATTCTTTCCAGTCCCGGGAAGGTTCTGGGGTGCCTCCCGTTGTTGGCGAAGAACGGCGTGACCCCCGTGGACACGTGCTTCGTGTTGTTGTAGGCGAACTCGGCGAGAGGCAGGTAATCCACCCACGTCGCAGGCTGTTGATTCGCATAACATCTCAGGTACTGCTGCATGATGGCATTGACCCGCTCCGCTTGCCCATTGGTCTGCGGGTGTCTAGCCGACGCCAGGTTGATCTTGACGTTCAGGAAGCCCATCAGCCTCTGCCAGAAGTTCGAGATGAACTGTCGCCCTCGGTCGGACAGAATAGACCGCGGCAGACCGTGAACCTTGAACACGTGGTCTATGAACAGTTTGGCGGTTTGTTCCGCCGTGGCCACCTTCGCACACGGAATGAAATGTGCCATCTTGGAGAACAAGTCCACCACCACCAGCACAGCCGTCTTGCCCCTCGAGCTGGGCAGATCCGTGACAAAGTCCAGGGCCACTCTCTCCCATGGTTCGAACGGAGTTTGCAGCGGTTCCAGCAGTCCGGCCGGCGGTCTGTGCACTGGTTTGGCCCTCTGGCAGGTGTCACACCTCGCCACGTAGTCCGCGACTTCCCCTCTCATTCCTGGCCACCAGAAGTCTCTGGCTACTAATTCCACCGTTTTCTCCTTGCCAAAGTGCCCGGCAGTGGGCGCGTCGTGCAGCTGCTGCAGTACCTTGGCGCGAAGTTCGTCTCCCGGCACGTAGATGGCCCCTTTACGGATGAGCAAACCATCTCGCAGCTGGAACTCGTCGGTCGCTGCCGTGCCCCTGTGCGCCTCTGCCATCTTTGCTTGCGCGAAGGAGTCATCCTGCAACGCTCGTCGCACCGCCTCCAGGTCAACTGTCGCCGCCGTGCACGCCCACACTGTCGGTGCGAAGATGTGCATGGCGGCCGCTGGCGTTGCCTCCTCCAAATACTGTGGCTTACGGGAGAGAGCATCCGCCATGATGTTGGTGTCCCCGGGACATACTCTATTCGGAAGTCGAAATTCGCAAAGAACTCAGCCCAACGTATCTGCCTCTGGTTCAGGAACTGTGCCGTGCGCCAGTGCTCTAGATTCTTGTGGTCCGTGCAGACCTGCACCGTGTGCTTGGCGCCGATCAGGAAGTGCCTCCACGCTTTGAACGCTGCATGAATGGCCAGCAACTCCCTGTCCCAGATGGTGTAGTTCTGTTCGGACTTGCTGAGCTTCCTTGAGTAAAACGCTCCCGGCCTCCAAACCCCCTGCGGGTCCTTCTGCAGCAGGACTGCTCCCACGGCTCTGTCCGAGCGTCTGTCTCCACCCTCATCGGCCTGCTGGGGTTGACATGAAGCAGTTGCTCTTCCGACGCGAAGAGACGCTTGAGTGCCTGAAAGGACTGCTCCGCCTGCTCTGTCCAGATGAACTTCTTTTCTTGGAGCTGAGCGTGTCCGTGATGGCCGCTGTCTGCATGGCAAAGCCTTTGATAAACTTGCGATAGAAGTTCGCAAAGCCGACAAACCGTTGGACCTCCTTCCGGTTGCGTGGGCTTTTCCAATCCAACACTGCTCGGACCTTGGTGCTGTCCATGGCGAGCCCTTTATCAGACAACTTGTAGCCCAGGAAATCCACCTCCGTCACGTCGAATTGGCACTTCTCCAGCTTGGCGTAAAGCCTATGTTGCTGTAGCCTGCTCAGCACTTCTTTGACGTGCCTGTCATGCTCCTGCTGCGATTCCGAAAAGATCAGGATGTCATCCAAGAAACAGACGCACGTCTTGTAGAGGAGCCCCGCCAACACGTGATGCATGAAAGCTTGAAAAACGTGGGAACCATTTTGCAATCCAAAAGGCATAACTCTATATTCGTAGGTGCCCAGGGGCGTGAACATGGCTGTCTTCCACTCATCTCCTTCCCGCATGCGAATGAGGTTGTACGCCCCTCGCAGGTCCAACTTGGTGAACACGCTGCCCTTCCGTACCTTCGCGAGGAGGTCGTCGATTCAGGGCATGGGGAAGTCCGATGGCTTGGTCACGCTGTTCAAAATGCGATAGTCCACTACAAGTCTTTTTTGGGGCGTGTCCCTTTTCTTAACAAAGAATACCGGACTGCCCCCCCGCTGCCGTGGACTCTCGGATGAAACCGCGCTCCAAATTATGATCTATGAACTCTTTGAGTTCCTGCAGTTCGTCCTCAGACATGGAATACAACTTCCCTTTGGGCAGCGCCGCCCCCCGGCAGCAGGTCAATTTTGCAGTCATATGGTCTGTGGGGGGGCAGCCTGTCTGCCTCCTTCTCACAGATAACCTCCAAAATGCTGCGTACTTGTGGGGAACCGCTTGCAGCGTGCCGAGCTGCAGCTGTGACTCCTCTTCCTCTCCTTCCTGCCGGGGCACGATGCAGTGTTCAGCGCAAAAGGAAGAGCCGAAGGTCAGCTGCCTCTGGTACCAAGCCAGCGTCGGGCTGTGCTTGTCCAGCCAACTCATGCCCAATACAATGGGCGTGTCCGATAGTTGAGTGACATTGAAGCTGATGATTTCCCTGTGATTCCCAAGTCTCATCACCATTGGTGGCGTCTTTCTCTCCTCTCCGCGAGGCCGTAGATGCCCACAATTTAAGAGACGGAGCTTACTGTCAGAGCTGCTTCCAGATCCTAGCTCACAGAGGATCACGCTAGCCAGCGATCATTAAACAAAAGTCTTTATTGAGTTACAGTTTCCATTCTCAAGCTGCTGCGTGCAACTCTACGTCTCATGCTTAGACCGGCGAAGCTCCGTCTGAGTCTCCGCCCCTTGTACACCAACTTAATATCCTAGCCCTGCTCCACCTTTTCCGCCTGACTGTTCTTCTCTGGGTCCCTCTGCCCCCCGGGGTCTCTTCCTTCCGGGATTCCTCTGACGCTGACGCTGACTCCCCTGACTCTTCTCCCTCCTTTCGGCGGGCTTTGGGACCTGGCTCCCTTTCCGGGCTGCCTACTGCGCCACCTTCCTGTGCATTTGAACTTGGCGCGCGCGCCCAACCTTCCACCTTCCGTCTGACCGTTTCTTCGCTCCCCGATGGAGGTGTGGCCACTCCTGACTCGTGCCCTCCCCCCTGTTGTGAGTTGCCAGCGCTTGATCCCTGGTGCCCTTCCTCTTCCCTGCTCTCTGGCGGTGACGTTGGTCCCGATTTCCAACTGCTCCCCTCTGAGTCCCCTCTGGCTCTATCTTCCTGGGGTGTCCCCCTAGGCTCCCCCCTTGCCCTGGCCACTGGTGCTCCTTTCTGTGAATCTTCTGATTCACTGGAAAGACTCGGAGATCTCGGGTCGTCGTCATCACTCATCTTTTCTTCTGCCTCCTCCCCCTCGCTCTCTGTTTCCTCCCTTGCCCTTGCCTCTGCTCCTGAACCCCTGACAACAGTGCAGTACTATTAAGATCTCGCTGGATATTACTCTTCCAGAGGTAACAGGAATGCTATTCCAGTAATGGGGTATAAAGTCTATAAAACCATGTCGCTTTCAGCAGGTTATGGTGCAGCACTTTGGGATTTTCACTAGTTGCTGTCCTTGCAGTGATCACAGTAATTTGTCTAAGGAGTCTTATTGGAGTAGTGAATTTTTATTCACCAGCGGGTGTCGCTGTTTGGGAACCAATCGTTCATTCTCTGCGATTTTCGCTCCCCCTTTCAATCTCTTTCAGTTCTGTTCATTTCATTTCCATTCCTCAAACCAGGAAAATGTCGGACCAAGAAAATGTCAGATCGCATGAGTCAGCAGAGGCACTTTTAGACGCTGTTAGACTGATTTATACACCATTAACCGTCAGTAGCTATCCACAGCAAAAGTCAAACAGCAACTACAACAGGGGAAAATAGCAACACTCTGTGGGGGGGGGGCAGGGATCATAGAATCATAGAATCATAGAGTTGGAAGAGACCACAAGGGCCATCGAGTCCAACCCCCTGCCAAGCAGGAAACACCATCAGAGCACTCCTGACATATGGTTGTCAAGCCTCTGCTTAAAGACCTCCAAAGAAGGAGACTCCACCACACTCCTTGGCAGCAAATTCCACTGCCGAACAGCTCTTACTGTCAGGAAGTTCTTCCTAATGTTTAGGTGGAATCTTCTTTCTTGTAGTTTGGATCCATTGCTCCGTGTCCGCTTCTCTGGAGCAGAGAAAACAACCTTTCTCCCTCCTCTGTGTGACATCCTTTTATATATTTGAACATGGCTATCATATCACCCCTTAACCTCCTCTTCTCCAGGCTAAAAATGCCCAGCTCCCTTAGCCGTTCCTCATAAGGCATCGTTTCCAGGCCTTTGACCATTTTGGTTGCCGTCCTCTGGACACGTTCCAGTTTGTCAGTGTCCTTCTTGAACTGTGGTGCCCAGAACTGGACACAGTACTCCAGGTGAGGTCTGACCAGAGCAGAATACAGTGGCACTATTACTTCCCTTGATCTAGATGCTATACTCCTATTGATGCAGCCCAGAATTGCATTGGCTTTTTAGCTGCCGCGTCACACTGTTGGCTCATGTCAAGTTTGTGGTCAACCAAGACTCCTAGATCCTTTTCACATGTACTGCTCTCAAGCCAGGTGTCACCCATCTTGCATTTGTGCCTCTCGGTTTTTTTGCCCAAGTGCAATACTTTACATTTCTCCCTGTTAAAATTCATCTTGTTTGTTTTGGCCCAGTTCTCTAATCTGTCAAGGTCGTTTTGAAGTGTGATCCTGTCCTCTGGGGTGTTAGCCACCCCTCCCAGTTTGGTGTCATCTGCAAATTTGATCAGGATGCCCTTGTTTGGCTTTCCAGGTTTTGCCACAAGCTCTGCCCAGACCCAGTCCATCAGACTCCATGCTGAGACACCAGAGCCAGCTTCCCTATAATGGGAGAGGGCCCTTAGGAGCAGTTGTGTTGATGGCATGAGCGTAACCAAGGGGGACAGGGGGGCAACCACCCCCCCCAGATCAGGGGTCTGCAACCTTTAAGACAAGAAGAGCCACTTGGACCCGTTTCCGAAGAAAAAAAAACTGGGAGCCGCAAAACTCGTCATTATAAAAATAACTTTTTTGTCACTTTTTTATTATTTCTTTGTTTGACCCCTCAGAATTACTCCTCCTCATAGAAATAAACGTTAAATTAACAAGTTACCTTTTTGTGTGTGTGTGTTCTTCACTCCCCTTTAAAACAGTGACCAGCGTACATGCCCCTTACAATGTAGCGGGCAGGCGGGAAGGTGACATCGGGACGGTGTGTGACTAAGGATCTATTATAGATCCTTGAAAGAGTGGTTATTACAACCTTTAAAGGAAGCCTGCAATGAAATATTGGAAGGGAAAAGGGCACCAGAGTCGTGGAAAGAGGCGTACATTACACTTATACCGAAAACAGAGACTGAAAAGACTCAGCTTAAGAACTACCGCCCTATATCATTACTTAATGTGGATTACAAAATTTTTGCAGACATTTTGGCCAAGAGATTGAAAAAAGTGTTGATGGAAGAGATTCATAAAGACCAAGCGGGCTTTCTCCTGGGAAGACACTTGTCTGACAATTTGAGGAATATAATTGATATTTTGGAAAACTAGAAGTGAACATAAATACTAAAGCAGTTTTGATATTTGTGGACGCGGAGAAAGCTTTTGATAATATCTCTTGGAGTTTTAGGAAGAAGAACCTACAGGGGATGGGGGTAGGCCAAGGTTTTGAAAACAGTATAAGTGCAATTTATTCAGAACAAAAGGCTAAACTAATTGTAAATAATGTGGTGACGGAAGAATTTAAGATAGAAAAAGGGACAAGACAAGGTTGCCCAATTTCCCCATTGCTTTTTATATCGGTCCTGGAGGTTTTGCTGAATATGATTAGAAGGGACCAGTTGGTTAAAGGTATACAGGTCGGAGCCAAACAGTACAAATTGAGAGCATTTGCAGATGACTTAGTATTGACATTACAGGAGCCAGAATCTAGTACTAAAAGGGTTTTAGAACTAATTCAAGAATTCGGTCAGGTGGCAGGATTTAAACTGAACAAGTTGAAAACCAAGGTTTTAGAGAAAAAGTTAACACCGATTGAGAGAGAGAGGTTTCAGAATGAGACAGGCTTGACAGTGGTTAAGAAAGTGAAATACCTGGGGATTAATATGACAGCCAAAAATGGGAACTTATTTAAAGATAATTATGAAAAATGTTGGACGGAAGTGAAAAAAGACTTAGAAATTTGGTCAAATTTGAAGCTTTCACTGCTAGACCGTATTGCTGCGATAAAAATGAATGTATTGCCTAGAATACTGTTTTTGTTTCAAACATTGCAAATTGTGGACAAGATGGACTGTTTCAAGAAGTGGCAGAGAGATATTTCTAGATTTGTCTGGCAGGGCAAGAAGCCCAGAATAAAATTTAAGATATTAACTGATGCAAAGGAAAGGGGTGGATTTGACCTGCCAGACTTTAAACTTTACTATGAATCAGCAGCTTTTTGCTGGTTGAAAGAATGGCTGCTTCTTGAAAACACAGACATTTTGGATTTAGAAGGTTTTAACAACATATTTGGATGGCATGCATATCTGTGGTATGACAAGGTCAAAGCGCATAAAGCATTTAAAAACCATATTGTCAGGAAAGCATTGTTTAATGTTTGGATAAGATGTAAGGACTTATTGGAAAACAAAACCCCAAGGTGGCTGTCACCAATGGAAGCAAAAGCTCAGAAAAAGCTCAATATGGAGGTGAAATGGCCGAAATATTGGGAAATTTTGGAACAAGATGGAGATAGATTGAAATTGCAGAGTTTTGAGAAACTAAAAAACAAAGTGCGAGACTGGCTTCATTATTACCAGATAATGGAGGCATATAATTTGGACAAGAAAATTGGCTTCCAGGTGGAAAAATCAAAATTAGAAACAGAACTGTTAGAACCCAAAACTAAGATTTTGTCAAAGATGTATAACTTGCTGTTGAAATGGAATACTCAGGATGAAACGGTGAAATCTGCTATGATTAAATGGGCACAAGATGTTGGACATAACATAATGATGGCTGACTGGGAACAGTTATGGACCACAGGTATGAAGTTTACGGCATGTAATGCCTTAAGAGAGAATATTATGAAAATGATATACAGGTGGTACATGACCCCAGTCAAGCTTGCAAAAATCTATCATTTGCCCGATAATAAATGTTGGAAATGTAAAGAAACTGAAGGTACATTCTTTCACCTTTGGTGGACGTACCCAAGGATTAAGGCTTTCTGGGATATGATCTATAATGAAATGAAAAAGGTATTTAAATATACCTTTCTGAAGAAACCAGAGCCCTTTCTTCTGGGCATTGTCGGCCAATTGGTGCCAAAGAAGGACAGAACTTTCTTTATGTATGCTACAACAGCAGCAAGAATACTCATTGCAAAGTATTGGAAGACACAAGATCTACCCACTTTGGAAGAATGGCAGATGAAGGTGATGGACTATATGGAACTGGCAGAAATGACTGGCAGAATCCGAGACCAGGGAGAAGAGTCGGTGGAAGAAGATTGGAAGAAATTTAAAGACTATTTACAGAAATATTGTAAAATTAATGAATGATAGAATGATGTTGGATAGTAATTAAGCGGTTTCTAGCTGTAATGCTTTAAGAGAATATGAAAAAAGGCTTATAAATGGGTTAAAATCTAATGGTAAGGATTTGCTGAACCAATAAATTGAAGTGGAATACAAAAAAGGGAGGTATGAGGAGGTCCGGGAAACAAGCTTAAGGAAAATAAGTAACTGAAAATATGTGTGTTTTTAACTGTTTTTATTTTGTATTTTTCTTTTTTCTTTTTCATTTTTACTGTAATATTTCAAAAAACCTTAATAAATATCTTATAAAAACAAATATCTTATAAAAGTAGAAGTCGGCAAATGTGTCCTCTTTTTTGCTCTTCAAAATATGGCAACCCTAGCCCAGGCAGCCCTGCCCAAAGGTTTGTGTGCGTGCATGCATGCGCACTTGTGTGTGAGAGAGATTTATACTGAAGGGAGCTATTTCATAACAAAATAAATATCTTTAAACAATAAATGAACAAATGCTTCAGAGAAGCACACCAAGAACATCATGGGCTTTATCAAAGTTTTATCTTAACAGCAAGAGTTCTAATTGAACATGACAGTTATTTGAATGTTTTTTCTGAAGAAGAATATTATGATTCATTATCCACTTTGACATGTAGGTTGCTGCTATATGTCTGGCTTACAAAAAAAGAAAGTAAAAATTGCCTAGCCAGATTATCAAAATAGTGAATACTTTCCAGGGGTAGGCTACAGGCAGTCAGCTTTTCTCACACAGCATGCACAACTATATTCTTGTCCTATTTCCCCCCATCTGTGGTCTAGAAAATGGCTGGTGGCTACTATGTCACGTCACATATGATTTCCTGTTTCTGTCCAAAAGAATTAGAGCAAGGCAGACTGTGTCAGCATTTCATTAATCCTATTTTATATATTTGTTATTTAGTGGTAGGGGAAAGAAGCAACTGTCAACTTATCATCAGAAATGCTTTACTTTCTAGGACAAATTCACCTTGGTGCTTCAGAAGTGCACAATGTGGACCACAAGGTTACAAAGCAGATTCAGCATTTTGAAGCTATACAAAAACTTCATCCAGAAATTGAATTTTTTTATTTCCCAAAGATAATTGTTTGATTGTGATGCCTAGTTATGATATAGAATTCACAAAATTCACAAGTGAAACCATTCACACATGCTTAAATTTTTTAAAAAGTGGATAGATCTGCATTCATCAAGCCTCATATTAGTCAGGTACAAAATAAAAACAATTATAAGCATTTATACCCATGTTCCATCTAGCTTTCTAATCTATACATATGAAAGGCAACTCCGCACCTCTTCTTATGTCCTTAAGCCCAATTCAGGCCTTATTTACTTCATGGTGTGGAAAGAGAGGGCAGCGCTGCACACGCTGCCCCACCCCAGTGCATCCCGTGGGCCCTGTCTCCCCACCCATTGCCCCAATGTCTGCTGAATGGAGAACATCTGCATGTGCTTGGCAGGCTCCCCCTCGGTAGACATGCATGGACAGCATGGAAGCATTTGCCGGTATGCACAGCCCTGACTTTTCTCTGTGTGATGTTAATCATGTTGAGGAAATTGCCCTTCTATAGGGCTCTGGCTTTAACCAAGAAACAGAAATGATTGGGTCATACAGATAGAGAGGCAAGGCTTGGTTTTCAACGGCTGAGATTATTATAGAGACAACAGAGCCTCCACCCCAATGGTGTCCCCAAACTGTACAATTTCCTCCCTCCTCCAGAAGTGAATGGTTGCCAGTCACTCCTGGGGAAAAGGCACTTTGGAAGCCTGTCTTTTGTTCCTGACAATGAATGGTCCGATCCTCACTGGCAGAGATCACACCGAAAAATGCAATGTGTCTCTGTGTGAAGAGTCCTTCCATTGTGCATTCCATCCTCTACAACCTGCCTTGCCATAGTGACAGACGTTTAGAGAGTACAGTGGTGCCCCGCAAGACGAATGCCTCGCAAGACGGAAAACCCGCTAGACGAAAGGGTTTTCCGTTTTTGAGTTGCTTCGCAGGACGAATTTCCCTATGGGCTTGCTTCGCAAGACGAAAATGTCTTGCGAGTCTTGAGATTTTATTTCCGCTCCCCCCCCTTTATCTAAGCCGCTAAGCCTTTAATAGCCTTTTAGCAGCTAATCCGCTAAACCGATAAGCCTTTAATAGCCGCTAAACCACTAATAGCGCTAATCCGTTAAGACGCTAATAGGGTTGCTTCGCAAGACGAAAAAACCGCTAGACGAAGACACTCGCGGAACGGATTAATTTCGTCTTGCGAGGCACCACTGTACTTCAAAAAGAGTACCATTCCGTTTCAAAGCAGCTAATACATCGCCTTTCTTGTCCCATCTTGTCCCAAGATTTCCCATCATTTGCACAGCAAAGTCCAGGTGATAATGTGAATGAATGAATATTTTCTGCAGTTTGCAGGGATCCCAATCCAATAAAGTTACTAATGCTTAGAAAATTGATAGAATAGTCCAATGTGCGGGTAACTTTCTGTGTACTGTGCCTCTCTGTCTGATCCTGGCCAGACATGTGCATTGTTCCTGGATAAATCATCTTCATGAAATCAGTAATCCAAATACCTAATCAACCCCTTCTTTCTGTTCTTTACTATTACATTTTTAACAGTTATCAAAATGTACTGAGTTTGGGATAAAATTCAAATTGTTAAAAGATAAAAAAGAAAGAGGTGGATTTGCCATGCCAGATTTGAAACTCTATTATGAAGTGTCATGCCTCTGATGGTTAAAGGAATGGATAATGTTGGAAAATACAGACCTTCTGGACCTGGAAGGTCATGATAATAGATTCAGGTGGCATTCTTACCTTTGGTTTGATAAAGTGAAAGTACATAAAGGCTTCCTGAACCATGTGATTAGAAGGTCAATTTATGAAGTCTGGTAAAGAAATAAAAACTTATTGGAAAAGAAAAAACTATAGTGGATTTCACCCATTGAGGTATTGTTGGTTAAAAAATGAAATATGGAGGGAAAGTGGGTGTAATGGTTTCTAAGGGGTTGCTCGTGCGTAAGCAGGTACCTATCTCCCTGGCTGGGTGCAAACACCTGGCTGGGCTGCCAAAGTGAACCTCATCTGTCAGGACAGCCACTCTCCCGTGGCTGACTCAGTCGCTGGCAGAATCCGTGAGTGGGCGTTTCTTAAACTTCTTCCAGCAAAGAAGCTCTTTCACGCCTAGTCTCCGCCTACCCTCTCTGCACGAAAGCCTTCTGCGCAGGGAGGGCGTGGGCAATGGAGGACCCCTACTCTCCCCGCTGGTCCCAGGCAAGGAGTCATGGGACCACCTCACCACTTCCCCCACCTGCCCCCCTTCTCCGCTGGTGCTACGCTGATTCTCTTCCCCAGAAGATGGGCTGCTTCTCCCGATTCCTGGACGCTCTCTGGAATCCCTCTGGCTTTTGCACTCTCCCTCCAGTATTGATGGCAGTTCCCTGACATCCACCCCCTCCTCAGGACACCCCTCACCCCCGGCGTGATCTTCCGATACCTCCTCCTCTCTCTCTTCGACCGACAATGCGGGGAACCCCCTGAAAGAACTGTCATCATCTTCTGAGGATTCAAAACCGGCCTCCCATCCCCTCGGATCTCTTCCAGCTGGTTGAACCTCCCAGTCGGATTCTTCTCCCTCGGACACCTCCCCTTCCTCCTCTTCGGAGGCAGGAAACCCCACAAAGTCCCCTTCATCGTCTGTGGGTCCAAATTCTTCCTCCCAGAATCTAGCTAATGGTTTAGGCCTATCTGGGAACAAACCATGAAACTTCCACCAGATACCCATCCGTGATTGATTCAGCAGGGACCCAAGTGTTTTCCGACCTGGGTTCTCCCTCCCAGGCTACCAAGTACTCTACCTGGTGACCCCGCCACCTCGAATCGAGTATTTCCATAGCTTTGTTACAGAGTTCCCTCTCCTCTACCCGCGGGTGGGTGGTAACCCCTCCCTCCCTTCCCGGGAATTCCCGACCCTCCCTGTAATGTGAAAGTAGGGACCTATGGAACACCGGATGTATCTTCATGCTGTCGGGTTTAAATGCCACTGGGTTGACCTGCTGTATTACCTCAAAGGGCCCCAGTCGCCTAGGCTGCAACTTCTTGCACCCTCCCTTTAGGGGCAACCCTTGGGACGACAACCATCCCTGGTCTCCCACCCGTATGGCCTCCCCCTCCCGACGGTGCCTGTCTGCCTGCCTCTTGTAAACTTCCTTGGCCCTCTCCAAGTTCAGCCTGAGTTGCTGGTGTAAGGCCTCCATTTCTTCGGCAAATTGCTCAGCCGCAGGTACACTCCATCCTTCCTCCCCCCTCCCTGGGAAGGCCCTGGGGTGACACCTGTAATTGGCCATGAAAGGGCTCATTCCCGTGGGCACTTGTTCAGCGTTATTGTACGCAAATTCAGCCAATGCTAATTTCTCTACCCAATCGTTCTGCCTCTCGCTGACATAGCAGCGTAGGTACTGCTGGAGTATACCGTTCGCTCTTTCGGCCTGTCCATTGGTTTCTGGGTGCCTCGCCGTCGAGAAGCTCACCTCGACCTGCAGCAAGCTCATGAGCCTCCGCCAGAACTGGGAAGTAAATTGTTTTCCGCGATCTGAGATTACCCTCAATGGGGTGCCATGCAGCCTAAAAATGTGGTCCACAAACAGCCTGGCTGTCTCCTCTGCCGACACTGCATGCGAACACGCTACAAAATGGCACATTTTCGTCAGCAGATCGACCACTACCATGACCGCTGTCTTTCCCCTTGACTTGGGCAGATCTGTCATAAAATCAATGGACACCACCTCCCAGGGCCTTTCTGGTGTTGGTAAGGGTTCCAGTAACCCTGCAGGGGCAGTCCTTTCCCCCTTTGCCCTCTGGCACTGGTCGCACCCTCGTACATATTCTCGTACGTCCTCCCTCACCCTTGGCCACCAGAATTGCCTGGTGACTAGTAGCATGGTCTTGTGCTGTCCAAAGTGCCCAGCTGTTGGGCTGTCATGGAGCTGCCTAAGTATCTTGCCCCTCAATGTCTCTCCTGGTACATACAGTGCCCCCTTGTAGTACAGTAGCTCTTCCTTTTCCTCAAACCCCCCATTGTCTTCCTTTCCACCTCTGAGCTCCCTGATTTTTGTTTTCTGCTGCTCCAGAGAAGCGGACACGGAGCAATGGATCCAAACTACAAGAAAGAAGATTCCACCTAAACATTAGGAAGAACTTCCTGACAGTAAGAGCTGTTCGGCAGTGGAATTTGCTGCCAAGGAGTGTGGTGGAGTCTCCTTCTTTGGAGGTCTTTAAGCAGAGGCTTGACAACCATATGTCAGGAGTGCTCTGATGGTGTTTCCTGCTTGGCAGGGGGTTGGACTCGATGGCCCTTGTGGTCTCTTCCAACTCTATGATTCTATGATTCTATGATTTTAGTCTGAGCAAACTCATCGTCTCTGGTGAGCCCTGCTAGCTCTCGTTTACCTACCAACGCTCCCCCACATACCCACGGTCCTCGGGGAACACGTGCCTGGTCTCTGGTGGCCCCTCCCCTTCCATGTATTCTGGTTTCCTGGAGAGTGCATCTGCCCTAACATTTTCCTCTCCCAGCACGTATTGTATCTCAAAGAAAAACTTGGCAAACTCCTGGGACCATCTGATCTGTCTCTGATTAAGCACTCGCGCCAGTATTCCAGTATTCCAGGTTCTTGTGGTCAGTTCGGACCTGGATCTTGTGCCGCGCCCCTATCAAAAGGTGTCTTCACTGACGAAATGCCGCGTAAATAGCAAGCAGTTCTCGGTCATACACTGCTCCGACTTGCTCAGCTTCCTAGAGAAAAAGGCACATGGTCTCCAGTTCTCCTTGGACCCGGGTTGCAACAATACTGCTCCAATCACGCAGTCGGACGCATCCGTCTCCAGTCTCATGGGCTTCTCCGGATCCATGTGCAGGAGGTGCTTTTCCGAGGCGAACGCCTTCTTCAATTTCTCAAAGGATTTCTGCGCATCCTCTGTCCATGCGAACTTCTTTTTGCTACTAAGACAATCCGTAATGGGTGCTGTCAAGTGGGCGAAGTTCTTTATGAACTTCATGTAGAAGTTGCTGAAGCCTAGGAACCTCTGCACATCCTTTCGGTTTTGGGGGGCCTTCCATTCCAGCACTGCCTCCACCTTGCCTGGGTCCATGGCCAGTCCCTTGTCTGACAACCTGTATCCCAGGAACTCGACCTCCCGGGCGTGGAATTGGCATTTTTCCAGCTTAACCCACAACTGATGCTTCTTCAATCTCTGTAGCACCTCCCTGACGTCTTTGACGTGTTGCGCTTCATTCTCCGGATAGATTAAGACGTCATCCAAAAAGGCCACGCAATTCTTGTACAGCAGTGGCCCCAACACATGGTGCATGAAGGATTGAAAGCAGGCGGATCCCGATTGTAATCCAAATGGCATAACTAAATACTCAAAAGCCCCCAGGTGGGTGAACATGGTCGTTTTCCATTCGTCCCCCTCCCGTATTCTAATCAGATTGTATGCCCCCCTTAGGTCCAGCTTGGTAAAAATCTTTCCCTGCCTCACACGTGTCAGAATATCATCGATTCTGGGCATTGGGAAAGTCACGGGTTCTGACACCAAATTCAAACGGCGGTAATCCACCACCAATCTGGGCTGATTGGTTGATTTTTTGTCCACAAAGAACACTGGACTCCCCCCCCACCGCCTTCGATTCCCTTATGAAGCCCCTCTTCAAGTTCTTGTCAATAAACTGCCTCCTCCATCTCCCGGTCGGACATGGCGTACAGCTTCCCCACCGGTAACTGGGCCCCCGGAAGCAGGTTGATTTGGCAGTCATATGGTCTGTGGGGGGGGCAGTCTATCCGCCTCTCTCTCGCTGAAGACCTCCTTCAAATCTGCATATTGCGGTGGCACCCGTCCCTTTTCCTCCAGGGCCACCCCAGCCACCATGGCCACAGTCATTCTTGGTTCCTTTCCTCCCAGGCAGTGTTCTAAGCAGTAAGCTGACCCAAAGGTGAGCGACCGCTGATGCCATGACACCACTGGGTCATGTAGTGCCAGCCAGCTCATTCCTAGTATTATTGGGGGTCCTGCCAGCGTGGCCACGTGAAAGGCCATGGTTTCGTGTGCCTAGAAACACTCATCCACATTGGCGGTGTCTGGTGTGTCACTTCCCCTCCCAGTAGTTCCCTGCCATCAATGGTGGTCACCTGCAAGGGGAAATCTAGTGGCAACAGGTGGAGCTGGTGCTCCAGGGCGAAGTCTCTACTGAAGAAATTACATGAGGAGCCAGAATCCAGCAGACCATTCACCTTGACTGGGTGCCCATTTGGGAGTTCTAGCACCATTTCAATGGCTATAGCTGCCTTGGGAGGGTCAGGCCGGGGCACTTCTATTGGTCGCTGGCCTGGCTGCTGCCCCTGCTGGTCGGCAGCCAGGCTTTCTCATTTCCCTGCACCAGCCCCTCCTCCCCCTTCTCGTTGTGGCCTGCTGTCCCCATCATGCCTTGCCAGGCCTTTCGTTGGGGACAGACCTTCGCAAAATGTCCCAGCCGCTGACAGAGGAAACACTTCTTGGTAGTTTTCCACTCCTTCCCCTCCTTTTTCCGGACTTCACTAGCGTTTGAAACTTTGCGCACGCGCGCGCGCTCCATCAATTTCCATTGGCTCTGCCGCCTGGGAAGGCTCCCTCGGCATCTCAGGAATCCGGTTGCCATGGAAATGCTCCCCCCTTATCTCCCGCTTTTCCTGAGCCCACGCTTTCTGGCGTATACCAATCGCAAGCACAGTCTTTGTGAGCTCATCCATCGACCGCGGGCGGGGTGCTCTGGACAACTCATCTTTCACTTCGGGATTCAAACCTGCCTCAAACAGCGTTTGTACTGGTTCAGAGTCCAGGTCCCATCCGAGCTTGTGCACTAACATCGCAAAATGTGACCAGTAGCTTCTGACGGACAGGCTCCCCTGCTTGCACCCCAGCAGCTCCCTCCATATCACACTTTCCTCCACCTCGCTGGAGAACATTACGTCCATTGCCTGGTAAAATTTTTTAAGATCTTTTAATGCATCGTTCCCCGTCGCCATCAAGGGCCTGATCCATTCCCGCGCCCCATCCTGCAGATGTCCAATAATGTACGCCACCCTCTCCCTGTCATCAGCAAAGTCATTTTTCTGCAATTCCAAAGCGTATTGAATTTCCGTTCGGAAAGCATTGTAGTCTTGGACCTTTCCTCCAAATTTATTTAACCAGCCCGGGGACCTTCCTCCCTATCGGGGTGGCTCTGACCTGCACATCCTGAGTTCGCCTCTCCTCCAGCCGCGCCGACAGGGTAGCGACATGTGCCTCCAGGTCTCGATTCCTCTTGACCATGGCTTCTTGCTCTGTCTCTCCGGCTGGTCCTGTCTGGCTCATCGTGCTGCCTTCCCCGGGCTGCGCACAAGCAACGTCAGGGACTCACGGATTGCTGTAATGGTTTCTAAGGGGTTGCTTGTGCGTAAGCAGGTACCTATCTCCCTGGCTGGGTGCAAACACCTGGCTGGGCTGCCAAAGTGAACCTCATCTGTCCGGACCGCCACTCACCCGTGGCTGACTCAGTCGCTGGCAGAATACGTGAGTGGGCATTTCTTAAACTTATTCCAGCAAAGAAGCTCTTTGACGCCTAGTCTCTGCCTACCCTCTCTGCACGAGGAATGGCCTAAGGAATGGTCCCATTTCCCATGCTAGTTGTGCTTGCCCCATTCCCATATGACGGGATTCAAGGCAGGGTGTCACTTGTTGGTTCAGTGTCTTAGCTATGCATTGCACCTGCTGTGCCTTACAAGTTTACTTTTGCTGATGTACTGATCTGAGCATTAAAGATTTCCATAGAAACCATAATCTGAGTTTGAGTTCTTTATCTTGCAGGAGTTTGGCCATTCATCTTTGTTATGTATTCAGTGGTCTGTGTTGCCTGAGCTTGAGTCTGGACTAAGGATTCTGAGCTTTTGTGTTCTGATTTGATACATGATGTCCAATCACAGAACATTTCAGGATTTGGGCCTCTGCACCGCCAGACAGCACAGAGGCAACAACACCAGTGACACCCACAACATCAGCCTCAGCTCCATTGGGATCCCCAACGACCCAAGGGAGTGAGCTCCACTGCTCCCAGCACCGCCCTCACCGCTTTGATGGCTATGTGTGTTGATGGGGATGAGGGTTCGTGCCTAAAGGGGGAGGGGTGCTATGTATTCAGTGGTTTGTGTTTGCCTGAGCTTGAGTCTGGACTAAGGATTCTGAGCTCCTGTGTTCTGATTCGATACATGATGTCCAATCACAGAACATTTCAAGATTTGGGCCTTTGCCATTGGCTGTTGAACGCTGAGTCATGATTCACAGCTTGGAAGTTTAGACAGCCAATCACGTTGGGAGTGGGAGTGGCCCAGGCTTTCAGGAATGTATATAAGCAGTTGTTTTGCTTCTGTTTCCCATTTATGTAGTTCAATAAAGGTTCTTGCTGTTATCACTGTGTCTTGCCTTGTGGGAACCCACCTACAATTCAGCCTTTTTGCTCACTCTTGTCTTCCAAAATATTCCAGAAAAATCTCCAACAAATTTCCTAGCCATTTGCTCCAGTTCACTAACTACTAGACATTTGGGGCCCTTAGCATGCAACTTATCTGACAAAAGATACAGCCCACCTTGAGCTAAAGCAACAGAAATGGGTCCAGGCAGTGCAATCCTATGTATGCTTATGGAAAAGTAAGCCCCATTGAGAATATATCATTTTAAAGTAAGCGTGCTTAGCATTTCAACTTTCATTGGGGACCTATGATGTTTGTCATGTAAAGTGTTTATGCAACTGTAATTTCTGTTTTGACATGTATGGAGATTTTTGAAATAGTAGCAAGAAGTAATTTGCTAAAGGGAACAAGTCCACCAGGGTTAAATGCAGCCTATCTAGCGCATCATTTGGAGGCATGTAGGGCACTAGCAAAACGATTCTCCTGCCACATCATGAACCTTATCTAGCAGACACCATCTCCTTAATTCATTTCTATATTTCACTTTCTAATATAGCATGATATCCCAGTGACTCTCACAAGGCTTTCTCAAGGTCTATTACTATGCTCTGTAGGGAAAACTGCCATCACTGCTGTTGCTAAGAGAACATTTTATAGAGTCTCGGCATCCCTTTACAGCCTTAAAAAAATAAAGTGTGTGTGTGTGTTTAAAAAAATAGAGAGCTGCTATTTACCTCAAAAGGACCCAAGGTACTGTGTGAGAAATGAAAACATTATATGAGAAGCACTGACGCTGGGTGTAAAAGCAAATTAAAAACCCTATGCTAGGAGAGACATTAACAATAATTTGGTATTTATGGAACAGCAGATGGTGATTAAAAGCATAAAATCTAGCGTGCCATGCTAAGATGAAAAATAACAAGACTCATTCCATTTTCAGAAATCTAACATTTCAATTGCCAAAGCTCTTTGGCTGTAACAAACTTATGGAGAAAACAGGAAATTCTAATGTGGCATGTTGCCATTCTTCTGTGACTTTGAGTGAATGAAGGCAATCATTGACTGAGTTGCAACTTACAAGGTTAATTCCAAGTCTGTAAGGTTAGAAAGAAATATGGTGTCAGTGTGTAATGGTAGGGAATACGACAGAGCTTCATAAGATTAGACATTGCATTGAGAAGATGGATAGATTTCTCTCTCCACCCCACCTTCCTTGACTCAGAGGCACCTTGGAAAATTGTTTGGAGTTCATATCTTTGTTTGATTTAATTTATATACTGCTTTTATCCCAGTAGACCATGTCCAAAGCAGCTCACAGACATCAAATATCAAACTACAATGCCCTTAAAAAGAGACCCAATGAGTCAAATTCAATATTACAATTAAATGATACAATCAGGTACAAAAACCAGGTCAAAATTAACAGCAAAACATAAATATCTATCCCATTCCCATGTTATACAGACTGGCAGTATGTGGAGGACAGCCAAAAGGAAATATTTCTTCATAAGGCATAATTATAATATGGAATTCATCATGACAAGATGTATTAGCACCAGGATAGCCAAATGGAACATTCAGGTTTAGTGGCAGTATATCTTTGAATATCAGTTACTTGGGTATAGACAGTGAGAGACCATGATGGTCTTCATGTCCTGATTGTGGGACTCCCAGAAGTATCTGTAGGACCACTGTGAGAAACTGGAAGCTGGAATAGATAGAGCATTGGCCTGATCTAGCAGGCCTTTCCTCCTCCTCCTCCTCCTCCTCCTCCTCCTCCCTCTTTTTCTTTAAATTTGTTACTTGCTTTATCTTGCCCAAGGCAATGCAAAGTGACTTACAACCAACCAACCATCCGAAAACAAAAACCCACATAGGTTAAAACCTGACACACACACACACACACACACACACACGACGTTTAAAATATCCCACCCAGTTTATAAGGTGACAGGTTGTTAAAGGCCAAAGGCCTGGTTATAGAGGAAAGCTTTTACCTGCTGCTGAAAGATATATAACAATGCCACCAGGTGAGCCTCCCCAGGGAGAGCATCCCACTGCAGAAAGAGCCCTGTTCTCATGTTGCCACCCTCTGGGCTTCCTATGGAAGATGGGCACACAAATAAGGGCCTCAGGTAAAGATCCATGGGTCTGGGGCAATTTCTTATGTCCTTAATCCTCTAAGTATGGGAGCTCCATTCACATATAGACACCCCCAATTTGCACATGAGTTGCGTTCTAGGTCATCACACATGACGGTGGAGCATGAATAAGCCCACACTGCCTCATCATGCACCTGCCCTGCCCTCATCCCAGCCCCTCTTCTAGCCACTTCTGGGTCGCTAACCCTGTATAGCTTTAGAGGTGTGGGAGCTGCTTTTCCATTATGAGATTCCATTGTTGGTGTGGGAAGCCTCTGGATAGAGACTCATATGGGCAGGGTCTGTGGCATGAGTCCTCCCCACCCCAGTTGTCATGCTGCCAGGAGAACCAAGATGTCGTCTGACTATTCTTTTTTTTTTGCAAATAATTTTTATTAATTTTCCAACATACATTTTAACAAAATTTAGCATTCAATTTTTTCCAATTGCTTCTTTTGGACTTCCCTCAGCATGTCTGGTAATTTTCCGTTTTATCACTTTTTCTCACATTTCTTAATTTTATATTGCACTCTATCATTATTAACCTTATCATATTTTTTAAGCAATATTTCTATCAGTAATTCTCACAGAGCTTCTTGAAAACTTACAAACGTTAACTGCTCATCACATATATTTTTCATATATTCTGTAAATTTATTCCAGTCCTCAGTGAATCTTTGGTCTCGTCGGTTCCGAATTCTCCCTGTTAATCTGTCCATTTCTGCGTATTCCATCAGTTTCATTCTCCATTCTTGCCTCGTAGGCATTTCGTCCTGTTTCCATTTCTGGGCCAGCAAAATTCTAGCTGCTGTTACTGCATACAAAAATAACTTCTCATCTTTCTTTTTAATTTCATACCTATAATGGTATGGGGTTGCTTGTGCGTAAGTTGCCGCCTCTCCAGGCTATGTTGCCTTGTTAAACCTTTCTGTCTGGACAGCCCTTCAATTCGTGGCTGCCTCAGTCGCTAGCAGAATCCGTCAGTGGGCGTTTCTTAAACCTTTTCCAACATAAAAGTTGTTTGACACCCAGTCTCCTC